>VDFB02232231.1:0-60942 GCA_007258455.2 Sequoia sempervirens
ATGTATATATGTGTATATATGTATATGTATGTTAATGTATGTATATGTATGTATATGTACATATGTATATGTATATGTATATATGTATGTATATGTATGTATGTATATATGTATGCATATATATATGTACATATATATATACATACATATATGTATATATGTGTGTGTATGTATATTTATATTTGTGTATATATATTCTATGTCAACCCAATATGTATACATTTGATATTCAATGAATAAGATCAAGTTAACATTTATATATCATATCATATCATGTGTGTGTGTATTCTTACATATATCTATATGCATGTATGTGTATGCATACATATGTCGATGTCTTCGTATGGCACTTCCATTGCCTCTACATAAGTTAATATGTATATGTGTGTGTATATACATACACATTTGATAACTATCACATATAAAAAAATTACTATCTTGTTGGTAGATATGTATATATATATATACACACATGTTATATTGTTAGATTGAATGATGCATCCACCTTATTTGATTTTATGCAAGTGACAAAGTCAGATATTACATTCCCTCAACATGAATCACCCTCATTGCATATCCATAATAAACATGAGGCCCTAATGATAAAGGTGATCATTAATGAAACTAGAGCTAGACATACTCTCATAGGAAATGGAGTGGGTCTTAATGTTTGTAGCATTGATCTCTAGATAAAATTGGTGTGGACAAGAATCTCATAAAACCCAATGACGTTAATATTCATGGATTTGACAATTTTAATAAGCAATCATTAGGAATGATCACACTACCCATTGAGGTTGGACCTGTGGTTTTTCCTACCCCTGTCCATATCATGTCAAGACCTCTGGGTGATCCCATAAAGCTGGTTTACAATTTTTGGGAGATTCTGATTTTTGCTGAAATCACATATTTTTAGAAAATATAATGATTTAAGCCTTTAAAAGTTCCATTTAAAGCATTCCAATTGAAGAGAGTTTGATCAAACTACCTTAGATCAAATCTCCTTGGATATAACCCCACTAGTTTTAAACCATACTTATAACAGAGTCTCTTTTACACCTATCAAAATGTTGATAAAAAACCACTTTTGATTTACCTTTTGGGGGATCAAATGAATTCATTTAAGATTTATTTTTTGTATGTATTCCTTATTATAAGCTTCCCAAAAAGTATAATTTTAAATAAATTTAATTTTATTATTATATTTATTTTTTATTTCTTGTGAATGTAGTTTTTTCACTGAAAATCAAGCTCTCTGTTCTGCACATGTGGAAAAATAGAAGATCATAAAAAAAATGAAAAATATGAGTGCATCAGATATTGAAGTCCTTGATCCAACAAAAAAAATAAAATTGATACATACAAAAAAAGTTGTGTTATAAGTCCACCTATGTCTGAATTGTAATTGGTTTGACTTCGAAACTTGAATAAGGAAAAAATATTCAATAAAACACTATGAAACCAATTGGAAGCACTAGATATCATAGTTACAAATCTAAAATAAAAAAAGAATTTTATGTGTCATGGAAAAAAAAAATTGTGTTATACGGTGAGCATCACTCCTTAAAAATGGTGTTTATTGAAAAAAACTAGTTTTTGAAGGAGATGGAAAAAGAAGTACAATCTGATTCCAAAATTTTTGAAAAAAATATATTTAGAATCTATAGATAAAATGTCACAAATCACTAGTTTGCATCATCTTCAAATTTCTCACGGTTTAGCCACTATAGGTGTTCGAAAGTGAAGATTTAGTTAGAAAAAATCAATTTAGTGTCCAGTTTGGCCAAAAATTGTAAACCAGTATTGTGGGATCACCCCTCTTTCAAACAATCTTCTCCTAGGTAGACCGTGGATTCATGTCATGAAGGGAGTCCCATCTACTCTTCATCGTGAGATGAAGTATTAATATAATAACAATATATACACAATTAAAGTAGATGAACAAAGTTATAATTCACAAGTTCAGCATGATCATAACACTTCCAACTCTCTTAATACTTTGATTCCAACTCCAAAAGTAGAACTTATACAAGTTGATGGTAATCCTAATTGTCTTTCACCTACAACAAAAATCTTAGATGATGATTGGGGTTGTTAGATTTTACACCTTATTTCAATAGGGAGTTTAAAATCTTGCCCTCAAAGTCCAAAGAGTCCAATACAAATGATTCATCTTCAAACACATGTTTTAGGGCCGATTGGCGTGCATTGGATTTTACACCCTCCTTTATGGGAGAGTACAAAATCCCACAATCTAAACCAAAATAGTATTGTGTTTCATTTTCTCAACCTAGTTTCAAATCAACATCACCCCATGGTGGTGATGGGGACTCTTCAATTCCTGCCCCTCATGAGAGGGAGGTGTGTAACTTTAAAAAACTTAACAAGGATTTACGTGCTCATGAAGAATCCAATCCTTCTCAAAAGCATAAAATATCTTCATCTGAATTGGAAGTGTGTTATGGTCTTGGATACAAAATTCTTTCTAAATATAGATGTAATGAAAACAAGAAATGTAAAATGATAGGGATCAAGAGAAGTCTATACCGTACTTTTCCAAGTAGGATCTAGGTTTCCAACATTCCTCTCCATCTTCATCCAATGTTGTATCATCTACTATGTGTATGACATCTTGTGACAAGAAAGTAAGTTTTCCTTCACAAGAGAAAGAAATGTCCCCTTCTATTGATCAAAAGAATATCTTGTTGAGGCTTCTCAAATACCGCATGATTACTCTTCCTCCAAGAACATGAAGGAAATTCTACAATAAAATCTCATTTTGTGCATATCATCGAGTTCATGGTCATTCTACCAATGAATTTTAGGCCTTGAGTAACAAAATACAACTTAAATATTGTGGTGCTCTTCCATGTGTTGACGCACCTAGTTCCTCTAATCAATAAAGATCTTCATCATATCGTGTTGCTCATCACTATGCAACATTTGTAGCTTTATGTGTTGTGCTTGTTATCATTCATGGTGGTACAATCTTAAGGGCAACCATATTTTTCATGGAAACAACATGATAGTCCTTGGTGTGGTTGTCCTTGTGTCTACGCTTGGGGGGCAAGGATAACTAGTTTTGGGAGATGTGCATTATTTTCAAGGATCACCTCTTCCCCTCTTTCTCCTTAAAATACCAACATAGCACGTATGTTGACATTTTAACGAGGGGGCATATATTACCCTTATCCATTTCATCTTGTTATATTTAACCTACTAACATACCTCCTTTGGCGGTGGTGTTGTTTCTAATGCCCATTGAGGCATGGTTATTAATTCATCTCTTACGACATTAAATGTTGTGCACCCCTTGAAGTGAGTTTTATTTGTCCCCCAAGACGTTAAACCTTGTGCACCCCTTGAGGTGAGTTTTTGTTTGTCCCCTGAGTATAATGTCTCGTTTTCGCTACATGGAGAAAAATATAATATTATTTTAATTATTTAATATTTCCCTCCAAATGTAAATTCAAAAGTAAATGTTATTAATTAAATAATAATATATTTATGTGACTTATTAAAATGCAAACTAAAAATTAAGTCACATTGAAATTAAGAAAACAAAAGAAATTGAAGAGTCGGGCAGACAGAGAACCAAGAGTCAAGGCAAAGATTATAAAAGAATTTTGGTGGAGCAAATTGTGAAGGTTGGATTTGGTTTTTGGAAACAGGTTTCTTGTTGGAGAATGTAGTTCTCAGCCTTTCTGAAGTGGAGTAACCTCTGAAAGAGGATTGGCTTCGGCAGTGAAGGATCTCCCTAGGCTGATAGCTGGAGAAGACACTCAGTTTTCTCACCTGGTTTAAATCGTTAAGAAATTTGTTGAAATTTGCAAATATTTGAAAGAAACAATTTTTAGAATTTCAGTTTGGTGTCAAATTTCAAGATTGCAAGATTATTTATGAGAATCGCTAGAGAATTGCATTATTGAATAAAATTTTTGATATTTTTCAGGCAAGTGCCAAGGTATATGTAGGATAACTATGGAGTCCAATTCTGATCATACGTATTTCAATTGTTTTGTTTTATGAATAAATAAGTTGATGTCATATTTGTATACATTTTAGAAAGTAAATTGTATAATCTCCCATTCTTTGCAACTCTAGTTTGTACATTTCTATGGAAGTTGTATTCTTTCTTGGAGCCAAAGAGAAAAAATAGAGCAATTTGTTTGGTGATTTTAAATAATAACCAGCTGGTGGGAAGAAGGCGTCATCTGCCATAATCTTGGCCGAATGCTCTCCTCATTGACTTTTGCTTCTATAAAAAGGGATTATCATTGAATATCAAATGCACTGAGTAGGAATGATGGAGAATTGAGGATGTGTCGTAGTTTTTAAAGGAGCCGCTCTCTTTCTTTATCCTCCATGTCTATTAAATTAAATGGGAATAAATATATGGATTATTGAAATCCTCAAGCTTATTAAAGTAAGACGAAATGGAAAAGTTATAAGAAAGAAACAGGTAGAAATAAGAACCGCACATGTATGATTGGCAGGAATACAGGGGAAACCAAGATGGACATTCAATTTGAGTTGTCAAGTCTCTGAAGTTTACCGTGTGAAGTAGGAATTCGATATTGCCAATATTATTTGGAGTGTCGATTATATGGTGCCAATATTGTATTCCTAGCCTCAAAGCCCAATGAAGAAGTCATTTTCAATAAATCATTCGGTTGTTGATAAAATATTGAGTGACTTTGCTTGAGAGAAAATTAAGACTTGTAATGCCAATAACATGGGAATTTCATGAGCTTCCAGAAGATAATTCTTATCATTTTGAAAGAGCCATTGTTTATCATTCTTATCAGGAATCTCTATCTTCAGTCGCAGCTATTCTGAGTTTCTATGACGAAGAACATGGAAAAGAAACTTAATATAAGTGTGTGATGAAGGCGTAGAAGTTGAAACGTCGAGTTTAAGAAGGCATTTTAAAATATAAAGGAACAGTGGCTTAATCAATAGTCGGGAGTTGCTTGGACGGAAAACACGCCTTGGGAAAGAATATTATGGAATGATTATTGCCAAATTGGAGTCCTAGCTAAGTGACGGGTTGAGCAAAGAGTCTTCATTTAATTCTATGTTTGTCACAGTGCAAATACTGGATTTAATAAAGACAAAGTCTTTAGCGTTCGGGGGTGTTTATTATGTCTGTCACCTTCCTTCATGAATACGTGGCACTAAATTGATAAAGAAGATGACAAAGAGCTACTGAATAGAATATGGTAGTAGTTGTGTGTTCAAAGGAATTTGATATATTTATTGAATCTGCCGAAATTAAATCAGAGTTGTGAATTTTGATGTTATCGGGCCAACCAAGAGACAAGAAGTGAAGAAAAGGCAATCATATACACCTCTAAGGCATCATTCAATTGGTACTCTTGTGAACATTAGTGGAGCTTGGTTAATGTATTAAGCAATCTGTTGTTGGAGAGGACCTTAGCAATCTTCTGGAGCTCGTGTTGTGTGGAATTGCTAAAGGGAGACTTGAAACCGCAAGGAGATTATCACCTTTGGATCATAGGTCAGCATTATAAGTTTATAGCTATTTGATAAGGAAACTAAATTTCCTATGTATACTTCCAAGAGAGTAAGATTATTAATAATAGAGTGATTGTGACTGAATTTATGTAAAATTCAAGCACGATGAAAGTTATTTATATTGGATATAAAATGACAATTTCATGTTGAGTTTGGTAAATGAAAATACAAAGTTATATTAACCATTTTTCTTATCCATTAAGCAAACTTTAAACGAACTCAATTCAGCTTATCATCAAGTGTTTGATGAAATGCCTGAATTAGACCATTGGTGAAATCAAAAAAAATAATATACAAATAGGGTAGCATATTACATTGGTATCAAAGCTCAACTCTACCTGCCAACTTGTGGAATCTAAAATTAAATTTCAGTTCAGTTCATTGGTGCTTAGCATTTAATCACAACTCAATTTTTTTTTGCAGCATTTTGGGAATTTTAGAGTTGAGTTTCAGATTGAAGCATGGCTTCTGAGGAGGAAAAGAGTTTGGCAAGGACACTTTATATTGCAAGAGAGAGGCTTGGTAAATAATTTTAGTCAAGGGAAGATGAAGTGAACATACTCCATTTGCTGGAACAATGCTTGATCTAGGTGAAGCAATCACCTTCTAAGATAATGTAGTTGGCATTAGCACCTACAATGACCTCTTTGAATTAGCCCTATTGGCTGAGGCATCCTGGTAAAGAAACCAAGCTGCTGGTTACTTCTTGCTTCATTAAAGTGATGATAATTGTGGTACCCCAGGTGCCCTATGAAGGTGGTACTATGAAGAAAATACTACACATGATCGTAGAAAGTTTTCAGGGTCTTGATGAAACTGGTAGCAATCTGTATTTCAGAATAGCTGCTATATCGAAGATGTTTTCATAAATCAACTCAAGTATATTGCTCATAGATTGGGATATGCAAGATCAAATATATGATTTGTTTCATTACCTCTTCCATTCAACTTGGAGTGAACAAGAGGAGGATGTAGTTGCACCCATAAGGGATATTCTAGTTGTAACTATCAAAGAGGTTGACGACATTCCTCAACCCGTCCTATCCCTTTTACTGGATGCTCATGAATAGGAAGGAAAGATTTATTCACCTATTGATAAGTTGATCAAATATTTGTTCAATCAATGTGAGGGAAAACTGAAGCCTTACTTGAAGAAGGAAGTGCAGATAAATGAGGAGATACCTTTCAACATGCATTTGTCTATGCATACTATGGATGAGTGCAATGAGGCATCAACAATTCTAGATACATTTGAGGAAGTCACAAGTGCAAAACCAGTGGAGATTATTAATATGTCTATTGGTGATAAACTCCAATCAGCTAATGATTTTCTCTTTCATTTCAACAATTTAGGTGGATTTTGGTTTGAATTCCAAACCGAACATATGAGAGAAGAAGCTGAAAATTCTTCCATTACTAATGTTGATTTGATTTATTCTCAGGAGTCATGCATTGAGGAAGACACCAGAGAAGTTGGTTCTAGTGGTCACAAATCTGATTTCTCTTTGTTTGAAACTAATTTGAAGCAAAGAGATAGTGACCTTGAGCATACCATTGTTGAGATGAGGAGAGAAGCACAACAAATTTGTGACAGTATTGGGAGCACAATTGAGAAGAATTATAATTTCATTTCACCTCATAGCAGCACTTCGCCAATGTTCACCTCTAGGTCATGATTGGAGCAATCAACATTTATTATCTGTTGAAAAGGAAGTTCAGGCTTTGTCTAAACTTGATGACACACATAGGTATGTGGAAATTTTGATTTATAATGTGACAAGGAATTTGGATGTGTGTAACATCTCCCTTGTTGATTTGAAATCAATTAAGAATGTTTTGGAGTAAATCAAAGTAGATTTTTTTCATGTAGTTCATGATAGAGACAAGGCTACTAAAGCTATTTATGAGGCTTTGGAATTGAACAAGCAAAAAAAGGTTGAATTGTTTGTTGTTCAAAAGTCTTTAAGAGAAGTTGAAAATTAGTTTGTTGCAGATCATTTTTCAAGGAATGAGAAAACAAAGAAAGAGTTGAAGAGATTCAAGAGCTCATTGAAGAACTTGATTACATAAAAGAAACTTATGACTTGGATCATTGTCCTGAAAGAACAGAGAATTCAAATTTTCATCAGCATGATTTTCAATTTTTTTTATAATTCTTTGTTTGAAGTTGGTGCAAATGTGTTCTACGAAAATTTATTTTTTGAGTTGGATGAAGGAATTCCTTTAGATGCTAGTGATGAAGGATGGGATTTTGATATTTCTAGCAATGGAATATTGATGCAAGATCTGAATTATGATAATGTTACTATTGTCCATTTCCCATTCACTCTACGTGAAATGGAAAATCAAGGTATGCAAATAAACGAGGGTCTCATTCCTGACTAACAACAAAGAATTTATTAGGTAAGTCAGTTGGATAGAGCTGATTGGCAGTTAGATGGTGAGTTTCTTTTATCATTGTTACGGTTGTTTGTGAGGATTCTCTCAAATTATATTCATGCATCAATGTTTCCAAACTCAGTTGATTTCAAATTTGAGTTCGTTGATGAAGTGAATTTTCTTGAGTTGTTTTGGAAATTCTTGTTCCATGGTATTAGTTTTAGTATTTTCATGGATTTCAGATTTGATGAGCACTTCTTGGAGTTTCAGGAAGAATTGACATAGTTTAGGCATGCAAATCATATGATTTTAATCAGAGTAGCACAACGTTTGCATGGTGGTTTTTTCTTGCAACTTTCTTGGAATCCTGGAATCACGTGGGATTCAGTGAATGTTGAAGAAGAGTTTATTTATTTCATTCAATTGATTTTTAGAATGTCTGATATGAACAATATGGTAATAATAATATAAGGAACTGTTTTCAGGAGAGATTCTTGGCAACCTCCAATATTGATTTGGGATCGTGGTATTCAGTTTGGTTTGTAGATGCGGATTGCTTGAGGACAAGCAATCTTCGAGACAAGAGGAATTGTAATGTCCTGTTTTCACTACATGGAGAAAAATATAATATTATTTTAATTATTTAATATTTCCCTCCAAATGTAAATTCAAAAGGAAATGTTATTAATTAAATAATATTATATTTATGTGACTATTAAAATGCAAATTGAAAATTAAGTCACAATTGAAAATTAAGAAAAGAAAAGAAATTGAAGAGTCAGGCAAACAGAGAGCCAAGAGTCAAGGCAAAGATTATGAAATAATTTTGGTGGAGCAAATTGTGAAGGTTGGATTTAGTTCTTGGAAATAAGTTTCTTATTGGAGAATGTAGTTCTTAGCCTTTCTGAGGTGGGGTGACCTCCGAAAGAGGATTGGCTTCAGAAGTGAAAGATCTTCCCAGGCTAATAGCTAGAGAAGACACTCGGTTTTCTCGCCTAGTTTAAATTGTTAAGAAATTTGTTGAAATTTGCAAATGTTTGAAAGAAACAATCTTCAAAATTTTCAGTTTGGCATCAAATTTTAGGATTATTTTTTAGAATCGATAGAGAGTTGCAATATTATTATTGTATTTGACTACAAATTCTGACGAATGTTTAGTGACATATCGACAAAATATTGTCGACTTACCAACGCAACACTAATTTAAATTTTGTCATTGGGTTTTCATCACTTTAACAACCAATTTTTATATGTCGAAACCACAACCCAACATCATCGGTCAGCGCCACAGAAAATTTTGGCAGTGTCCGTCGCAAAATCAACACAACTTCGTCCATCTATTGACGCAAAAAATACAAAACGATGCAAAACGCCCATTTGAAATCATAAAAAAAAACACCAAACGTTCGTCCATTTTCTAACAAGGTGGTGCAAACCATCGTTGCCATTACGAAAAAAACTACATCACGTGTACAACAACCTCATCGCAAATTTTTGTGGTTCGTCGGGCTATGTTCATCGAAATTGCGATGAAACCCTACATTTTTTTTTAAAATATTCATTCAAACATCTTCCCTCCCTAACACAGTTATATGTATGGGTTTTGTTTTTTGCATGAATAATTTGGCCAATGTATCTTTCGGTATAGGTCACTCTGACAAGTATTTGTCTTTCCTTGTGTCCTTTATCGGTGTAGCTTATCCGATGTAATCCTACCAAAGAGACTTCGTTCTATCGGGCCCAAAGTTATTCATTACTTCCAATGGTGATACTCCCACTGATGAATTCCATTGGTACAACTTTCACCGATGGTGCCTTATTTTATCCACTATGTCGGTGTAACTTGAGATATGTTCTCCTAACTAAATGTTATCAGTGTAAGATGTGTCGTCAGGCGGTCCATTTTATGTTGTTCTGATATCAATGTGTTCCTCCAATGAAATATATCGGTGTACCTCATGCTGAAATCTAGAGTGAGTCTATATTTTACTTTCTTGAATAACCCATCGGTAGAACAAAAAGAATGTGTCCCTGATACGAGCCTTTTATCTTCATCGAGTAGTATATGAGATTGGAATTGTCACTTTTTAGGATTCTGATGGCCAATGAGTATTTTGTCAGGGAAACTTTCATGAATTATGCTGATATGCATTTCCTGTGGTGCTACATTCTCTATTTGTTCCTTTTTAATCAAAATATACAGCCCAATTTATTCTGTCGATCGGTATGAATGCAATGTACCTATGTCAATATTGTACAATGTGCTTCCTCATTCACATAGGTCATTCCTGCAATGTTTTTATCGGTGAAGCTTGCTAGTTGTTGTGCCGATATATTGTATCGTGCCAATATAAACATAAAACATGATCGGGGTGACATAAATACTACTTGGCTGATATGTTATATCTCTTCAATTGAAATGTGTGAACAGTGGGTCTTGGATACATATAGTGAGTAAATAGCTTATAAGAACAATAGTAGAAGACCCAACAATGAAGACTTGGGCAAAAATTGTCATAGAAATTGTTGGATACGTCTCACATGACCTACAATAATGCAAGTCCCAAATCATATGGGCATTGTGTTGAAAACCCACACATGGAAACTAGGGACCCAAATTTGTGTCTTAAGCTTGTGGAATCCCTGCAAAAACCCTCATTAACCAATCAAAAAGTAAACAATTGTCTACTAATTTGAAAGGATTAATCACAAAATCGGTTTTAATAGTTGAGATAGGTGTGAATGAAAAAATGGAAGACTTATGGTAAAATTTCAAATATGTGAAGATCTCCTTGGGAAAAAATATAATAGTCACCTTCTTCTCTCATAGTGGAATAAAGTAAAATATGTTCTTAACATTTTACAGGCAAAAGTTAGTGTAGAGACAACATACAAGTATGTTGATGCCATCATTGAACTGCACACCAAGCTCACGAATCAAAACAAGTATTGTTCCCGCAACGTATGAAGCCCACCTGATTACAATTGAGTTCAAATAGAAATTAAATCCACAACTAATGATTTCCAAATAGTACATTCTATTTTTGGTCAGTTGTGTGTGTGAGAGAGCGAGAAAGTGAGTGTGTGTGAGAGAGAGAGAGAGAGAGAAAGAAGGTCACTTTTGTGATGGATCTCTAGCAAAATATGTGTGTGCTTTCTCATATGATACCTGGGTGAATAAAAATAACAGTTAAACCCAAACCAAAAACTAAACTAGCAACATATAATACATAACTATATTAATTCTATCCAATGAAATTATTTTATCATTAGTGCATGAAGCACATGACAGGCGATTACTAGGAGCAATCCATCCACTCATTTATTCCATTAGTCACTAAATAAGAGAACCATCTATAAAATTGCTACCTAGATTGAAAGGTTCCCCTCGTATGGATCAAATGGCATGTAAGCAACTAAAGATGATTATTGGGAGCAACTGCAGAATCAATAACCTACCAAACAATGGCATGGCATTATCACTAACTAATCATCACATAGTGAATTGTGGATGATTTTAGCATTAACCACAAAATTACAATATCTGTATGTTTAATGATTTAATACTAGATGTGTTATAGGGCTCTCTCCTAGACCCCTCATACCTAGACCTAGTTCGAACCATGTACCAGTCTCAAGCCAATTCTTGTGTTGAAATGGTTGGGCTCTTCTCTTTTGTTTTTGCGCTACATGAGTACATCCCAAGTTTGTCTAATCTAAACTCGTATATCCCCAGATGTGGGATCCATCCGTGGATAGCTTCCCCTGCAAAAGCTGTCATCCAGGGTAACATATGAGATGTGTTAAAAAGTAAAATAAATACAAAGGGTAACATATTAAAGTAAAGAGAACTAATGAAAATCGCATAAGCTTAAAAGTGCAACATAATGAAATATTGAAAAGTGCATTACCTTATTGAGCTTCTCTTTGTTTCGAGAATAGTTTAATATTCTCTACTTAATAGGGCCAACCACGTGATGGTGGAAGCTCATTTGGTCCATCCCCCCCCTCACATCACTCTCAATTCCCCATACTCGATCATATAGCATTAATCATTCATTCATCCATTAATAACATATAGCATTCATTCATTAACATATAACATTCATTCATTAACATATAGCATTCATTCTTTCAGTTTTTACATATTATCAAAAATATGGTTATCAAAAATATTGATCAATTTTTAACCTTCATTAACATATTATCAAAAATATGGTTGTCATAATATGATTACAATCACTTTTTTTTTGTTTCTTTTTTGCAGCTAAAAAAAGAAGTGGAGTATCATTTTCTAAATCACATGTCCCCCCTTCAGTTATTCTGCCCTCTACTTGTGATCTTAATGTATGCCTAGTCGTGTACTCACGACGTGGAGGCCGCTGCAAGGGGGGGTATGCTGCAATAACAAAGAAATGTTAAATTGATATGCTTTATTATTATTGTTACAAGTATTTCATTAATTAAAAGAACGTTAGAGTGGTGCTCTTTACCTGATGAGGCCACATCATGTTCCTGATCTTGTCTTATAGCCTCATGCTCAACATGTTGAACACCCTTTAAATCCTCTTAAGTTGAAACACGAAAGGTTACATTAATTAATACACCAATTACAATTAAATATGTTTAAAAGAACATTAGAGTGGTCCTCTTTACCTAATGGGGCCACATCATGTTCCTGATCTTGTCTAGCCTGATCATGCTCAACATGTTGATCACAGTCTACATTCTCTAAAGTTGAAACACGAAAAGTTACATTAATTAATACACCAAATGCAATTAAAAATGTTTAATTGTATTAATCCATATTGCATTTTGTATAGCACATGAATACATCAAGTACTGGGATGCACACCATGACCTTCATCTACAGGTTGTGCTCCACCCTCACTAGATTGCATTCCAATGTCATGTGCAGTATTATCATTACTTGCCTGTTTAAAACAAACAGACACATAATTACTTTATGGTGGAAATTAATATTGAATAGATTGCACAAGTATTCAATTTTAAATAAACTTCATTAAGTTTATTTACCTACGTGTCAGATGTAGTGGAAGCTTGTGTTTTCCCAGTCAAGAGTCTTAGGTGTTCAGCCATGGCTCCATAGCCTTGCCGGAAGGCAATCTTCAAGTCCTCTTCTGTGGGCACTCTGTTGAATATAGAGCCCTGCATTTTTGCATAAGATCATGAATTTTTCTTCTATGGTGTGATAAAACCAAAATTGTTTGCAATTTATTATTTGGATGCAATATTTAATTTATTGATACTTACAATTTGTGCAGCTAATTTCATATAACCACTAGAGCCAAGTTTGTGTTGCCCGTGTTTTTCTAGTCTTGCCTTTGTTGCCTTTGATGTGTCAGGCAACCTATGAAAAGTTTGAAATGCATTAGATTATGTAAAAACAAAGAGTAATCAGTATATAATTACATTTTTGATAGTATCACATACCTTCCTTGGCCTGGTGGTGTCTTTCCTTTTTTCTTTTCAGCCTTCTCATTTCCATCTGACACTAGGTCCTTCCACTCCCTCTCTGAAATCATGTTGGGACACTCGTACTTTTTGTTCTTCTCTAAATGTGACCTATATTGGTCCCTCACATACTTTAGATAGGTACCAGCTTTCTTAAGGAACTTGGTTCGGTTGAATGTGTTACTACCGAACAACACAACTAAATAGTTAATGAGCTCATCTTTTAAATCTTTATTTTGGGCATTCCACCATGTACGTATGGTGGGCCCGAAGATCTCCAATGTAATATCATTTAGATGTTTATAAAAAATATCATTTCCTACAAAATGATCATGGGATCATTAGTCTAGAAAGAGTGATCAATAAGTAAATTTCAATTGGATTATATATAATAATAATTAAAACATTTTAAAGTACTTGGGACCTTCTCTATCTTTATAGGAATGAAATCCTCGGTCACTACAAATGTGACCGACAATGTTCTCGTACTAGTAATACAAGAAGATCCAGGAAATGTTGCTAAAACATCACCAATACTAGTGGCCTATGCATCCCTAGGTACATGTCCTGATGCATGTTCTAGTATGTGTTCGTTGTCAGAGGGTGCACTACCCGATGCCTACATGCTATGTGTTGCCGACATTTCAATCGATAATATAGGCACGGATGATGGGGTCGGATGATGTGATGTATGCGCAAGAAGATCAAGATCGCCACTTGTACCAACCCCTACTCCTCGGGTAACACCTGCAGTACCCTGATCATGGCCAACAACATCACGAGGATGCAAAAAATCCTGTAAAAACAACACATATTTTAGTACATGACATTAAAGAGTACAAAATATAAAACCATGAATGAACTTATGTTATAATTAAAGATCTCATGACAACTTACTTTCAAATTTTGTGCTCTCTCAGTCAATATTTTAACCCTTTCTCTTATCTCATTGTTTGAGGCACTATGAATAACAACTGAAGGATTTCCTCATTGCATTTTTTTTGGGTCTTCCTTATCATATCCAGAGGGTTTACAGAATATGCGATGTCATCATCACATAATAGTGACTGCACCTCCCTATGGATGCCCTCCTCTACTGCTGGTGCCTTTTCCCAATCATCCAACTGCGACAAGAATATTAAAAACATTATCAAAATTAACCCAATAAACTTATGAAAAAAACATAATAATAAAAAATTTTCCTCGTATCAAATTTGTACAATTATAATAAGGTAAACCTGTCAGGTAGAAGCGCCTGAAGATGCATCGCGATATGTGCTCTAGGTCAGAGCCTTCCCCCTACAATCAATGTCTCGCTATGACAAAAATTAAATATAAAAAAACATTACCGAAATGAAACTAATAGACTTACGGAAAAAAAACATAATAATAAAATGGTATATTGGAGTCATTAATTGGAGGTTGGGTAAAATGGTATATACTACGTACCACCCCCATAGTAACTGTGTATCTATGTGATTCAAATTGTAATCGATTAGCAACTCTTCCCCTACAGTTATTGATTTTATCGCACATACGAATACACAGTTTCCCTCGCGCGCCTTGAATATGCAATTGGGTTGCTTATTTGTTGACCCAGGTCATGTACTGTTTATAAACCCTGCAATATTCCCTGATGCTTTTGGCCTTCTATCAATGTACATAGCCACGCCTTTATTTTGATCCTTATCTTTTAGTTGTATATAATTTGCTGACAGTGCATACCTATGCATACTTTGTGTATATCAAACCAACTGCATCCAATCTTTGTAACTGTAACAGGGTCTATCATACTCCATCAATTCAATAACTTTGTCGTAATAGACCTTTATGTCGTCAATGCAAAATAGGCCCAAACCATGTAATCATGATGGTGTTATGCGATATATCCTCTCGTTAACACAAAAATCAATGTTTATTGGAGGAAGTTCCTTGGGTACCCATTGTTTCTGTAGATGTTTGTACCTCAAAGGAACCTCGATGTCACCTATGCTCTCATCATCCTAAGAACATGACCCCCCTTCAGCAAGAAAAAATTCCATGTGTTTACAGAATTTTCTTCTAATCTTTTGACCTCTAGTTGATCTCCCTCTTTTAGACCTACTACATGTCTCGCTTTCCTATTCTCTTCTTGAATTTCCCTTGCTTGAGGAAGACAAATCTAACAAATACCTATTTGGTGGTACCTGCACTCATAAGGATATTGGATGAAGTTCTTTCACAGTGATGTGATCCCAAGGTATGGGAATGGAGGATTAAAAACCAAGGTTGTCACTACTAGTCAAATGCATGTGGAGGTAACAATAGTGTGAATGTATCAATTAACCTTGTAAGGGTTTGATGATCAGAGATCACTTGGTAAGCATGGGAATGGTTTCTAGGGTCACCAACCTTGTGTTTCGAAGCCTTGGGTTTTGGGAACATCTAGAGGAGTCATTGTCTTGTTTCTTGGAGGTTGATTGGGTTAGTTGGTGGAAGGTTGCTATTACTTTTTGTACCTGTCTATGAAATTTTTTGGACCACCTTCCTCGAAGACAATAGTCCCTCTGAGGTAGTACTGGTGGCTGGTTAGTTAGTCTATGAAAGTTTTTGGACCACCTTTGATGTGAAATAGCCCCTTGTGCACCAATTTGCATTTATGGTTCTGTTTGGCAGTCGAGTAATTTGGCTTGGGGATTTGAATTATCGCCTCTCACTTGGCTATGTTGAAACTAAAAGACTAGTGGAAAAGAGTGATTAGGAGTTTTTGTTGGAGAAAGATCAAGTATGTACATAATCTTCAGGTTATTTATTATATTGAAGTAGCTAGGTTCTGCTAGAGTCTGACTGAAACATAAAAATTGATTTTTCTTTATAACTAAATCAAATTTGGGATGCTCCATGGTAGCTTTGCATTCAAAAGAAAGTAGGGTGTATATTCACAGGATGGAATGAAGGGAAAATATATTTCCCTCCAACTTACAAGTATTGTAGAAACTCGGACCACTACACAGGAGATAATTTTAGATCAAGATCAAAGAGACGCACACCAACTTGGTAAGTGTAAAATAATGTACTTAGTGTCTTTTTTCTATAACATAACCGAGAGTAGAAGTTATATGGAAATGGGTAAAGTGGACAAAATAATGAGTTTGATAGCCTTTAGGTGTTTAGATAGAGTTTAGGCTCTTGAATCTTAAAGAATTGGACTGTGTTTTCTTCAATCTTAATTGTAGTCCCTACTTTGAAGGAGAGTTGGAATTCTCCATAGTTACCTTGCATGCTTTCTCATTTGTGGGTTTTCATTTAAAGAGAATATTTACACAACTGGTGTTTGTGTATTTTCAAATTTTAGAGTTTTTACACTCTTCCACTAGACTAAAAATCATAAGGAGCTCATTCTCTTGATATAATCCCCTAGAGGAGGAGGATATGAGAAAAAAAGCTCAATGCTCTTTTACACTGCTAAAGTTATAGCTTATAAAGGCTTTTTGGTCTGCAAATTATTGAATCTCATAAATAATGTTTTTCCTGTCATGCCCTGCTTCTGTGTTACATATGAGATGTTAACATATAGCTCAAGCAATCTGTCTCCTCCATGGACCTTGAAGAATACAAGCAATTGAATCTAAAATGACACAATGAAAGTTATTTTAAAGAGACATTCAGATATTAGTTTCTAGAAAGCTTAAGGAGCATTATGTGTTAGGAAAATTAATTCCCTTAGTTGTTTAAATGTTGCAATGAATGTTCTATAACTTGTAGAATGACTGCTTGCTTTGTGCTCAATGGTTTATAATCAAATGTGGTAAAGTTATCAAAGGTTAAACTTTGAGAAGCTTCCAAATGATGAAACATAATGGTTGCTTTACGATAATTTTGTTTTCTTGGGGTGTTAGTTGCTTTTGGTTTGGACATACTTTATATATGAAAATGTATTATTGTTCATATATTTTTTTCATTTCAGTTCAAATGTTTATTTAAACTGTAAGCAATAGACCCTTATGCAAATCAGACCTAATTAGGCCTAAATCTATCTGAGGCAACAATATTTGAAGCTTGTGTTGTAAAAGTTTTGATACTCATTTTGAATATGTTTTAGATTTGCAAGGAGGGAATTGAAAAGTGTGGATAGACTTGTGTAATAGTGCTTAGATTGTGAATGAAGCCTTGACAAATAAATTGGCAAACCTACAAGCATTGCAAATAGGGTATGAAGGAACCAGTGACAGTAAGAACTTTAAGGGATTTTGATGATTAAGTGTGAGTTCTTGGTTGTTTTGGTTAAGAGATTACCAAGGTATAATTTGATCTCATTTGATATAAGGTTTGGTGTAAGCATGAAGTTAAAAAGTCCATTGCTTTGACTGATTTGTCTAATAATAGCCCTATTTTGGAGACTAAAATGAAAGTACAATATATGATTTTGTTAAATTATCAAGAATAAAGGATGGGAGATGGTTTACATTTGTTTGAAGTGAAATGGAATGGAAATTGTGTGGTCTATATTAGCCTAAATACTATTTTGGGTCAGATTACTTTATGTTGAGTTGAAATTGTGAAGTTTAGGATAGTCATAAAGAGAGTTAATGGTAAAATGAAAGGGCAGATTGGGTAATTGTTTGTTTTGATCAAGATGAAGTTGACTAAGGTGTTTGAAGTTTTGGTAATGGTTTGGAACTCTAAAGCAAAAGTTGAGTGTTTGTGTTGAGTTTTGTGAAGGGAAATATAGTTGAATAAGTGTGTCAAAAGAAGGAAAGTTCAAGATTGTTTGTGACTTGTCAAATGAGATTGTGTGAGTTTGTTTCCTTCCTCTAACTCTGCATCATGTACTTCTATACGTTCTCTTATGGACATGCACTAGGCATTTTTCATTACACTCACGGACCATGTATTATTTTTAGTCCCTTTGATCATTTATGGACCTCAATATGTAAATTTATTTCATCGAAGTTTAGAAATTTGAACCCTAGTGAACTTCGTGTGCTATTATGTGACGAGAATTCCTTTCAATTTTATAGTAGAAAAAATATGCTAAGACAAATACAAAAACTGCAGTTCACAAGCCAAAAATGGCCACCCAACTGATTGCACATCTCAAAGCTTGGTTGTTCAAACTAACCAGACACCAATACTAGGTAGTACTTGGGTTTGCCAATGGGACATTGGCTCGAATTGACCAAAATATAGCATGTAACACCTCGATGGGAACAAACAAAGTCTAAATCACTTTACTTGCAACAAGATTTCTAATGTGGGGGAAAAATCACTTACAGTCATTGTCCCTTGGTTGATTCTCCCTTTCTGAGTGCCCTCACCTCTCGCTCTGGCTTTCCTCCTGCCAAATGGTTCCTAGTCTTCCTCCTTGATTCAATGGATTTGCAACACGCATCCAGTGAAGTCTCGCAACTCTCCACTCAGGGGCTAGATGTAGTGGTTCTCGATGCAACTCTCTAGTTAGGGTCTCAACGCAATATGCTATGTCACGCTCCTGCGTGCGCGGGGCCAAAATTCAAAATATATATTTTATATATATGCTATGTCAACGTATAGTTTATATACAAAATATATATGCTATGTCAACATATAGTTTATTTTATTTTCTACAAAATATAATTTTTGTATGGTGGCTTGTTGAGCTTATATAGTCAGTTTTCTCTTTCTTTATAATTTTTGATGATTTATTTCCTATGACATGATTGAATATTATCTACAATCCTAGTGATTGTTAAAAATGCTTATGATATGCGATGTTTAATCATGATGGGTGTCTAAGAATTAGTGATTGAAATACTACTTGACTAAAGATCGAGCTATCTGATATTTTGTCATTTAAACATCATGGAAGAAATGCTTGCAATCAATGTCTTATTAATGTAGCCTACAAGGTTTCTTTTCCTAGTTTTTTTTGGTCCTATTCTTGTTATGACTTATTTTTTTACATTGGTCTATTACAGTAATGGGGAGCATATCTAGTGAATCGATTCTTTCAGTCTCTTTGATTCTTATCCTTGTGCATAACGAGTTTTCTTCTATCCTATGTTTCATTGATTGTTGGTTTAAAACACTCATTACAACTAGCATGGATATGAATTATGATACATGGGTGTGAGAAGCGATTGTTGAATATGAAGGAATGGTTTAGGAAAGTACTTCTTAATCCAAATGAGTCATTTTCTTGTCATGGAATGTGTTAAGAGACTTTAAAATTAATATATTCAATCTAGTTAATATTGACACATCTAAAGCATGCCAAAGGCACTTCAGAGATATGCTATGACATAAAGAAGATTGTTAAGGTGATGTTAAGTCTTGATCCATTAGGGTAGGAAAACATAGATGCATTAGTACAAAAGGTTCCATTCAACTTGGAGGAAATGGATAATTAGATAAGGGGCTAATGTGAGATTGGACCAAGTTTATATTATGATACAAATAGGTTGGAAAAAGGGGTGATGGATGGTTAAGTATGGGAAATTGTAGAGATAAATATAACACCAAGGGAAGAACACTAGAACTAATTTTAGCACTATGGATTAATCCAAGACTCAAAATTCCACTAAGAGGCATCCCTTACCTATTAAATTAATTCCATAGGTGGGTTTATCCTCCAATATAGTGCCATTGGTTAGCTTATCATGTGAACTTCCGCTATAAGTAGGATTACCATACACTTTCATAACATGCATGTGTGGTTTCAAAAGGTTTCCACATTCTTGTGAATTTGAAAGAAAGGCATGTTTTGAGTTTTCCAATAGGTGTTAGGGGTTAAATTGACTTGGTTTTAGCATTAGAGTGACAAACCTTGTGGTTTAGGTTCCATAAACAAAATATACTCATTTTTTTAGCTTCCTATTATCATCTTTATATTCAATGAGCTTTTTAAAGATCATATAAATATTCATTGCTAATGAAAATGAACAAACTGATGTGTAATAGATCTAAGGTGAGGCTCAGAGAGACTCATTTTTTGAAACCATTAACCAAAGAAATGCTAAGAACAATATATGAAAGAGACAAAGAATAAGGCAACTTGTATTATTAGGAAGGACGAGATGCCTTTATATAGCATGACCTCATGTTTGAGTCTTGAAACCCTCCCATATTGTCAACACATGTGTCTAGGCTAACTATGTCAAGTTTCACTCCATACAAGCACAAATTGAAAAAAATTAAACGTTGGCCCCATTCACATGTCACTATGTGGGGTCAACATGAGGAAACGCTATTTTTTTTGGGAATGAAATAACCAAAGATATGATCAAATAATATCTAATCATAAATAGTCGTAGAGTAATTAGGATTTGATCATATGGAAATTTCTAGGAGAGCTACAATAGTTGTAACATCATGAATTAACAACATTAAAAAGTACATCATGAATTAAATATGTAACCATATAAGTCAAATATAATTATATCAAGAAATCAATATCAAATAGATAATATAATTGCATAACTCATACATTTCAATGTCATTGATCTTCTTCTTCATCCAACTCTTTGTCTGTATCATCCAATCTAGATTCGACATTGTAAGGATTGGTCATATCATCATCATTGTCATTGATATCAGTTTTGATAATGTCATCATCCACACGGATATAATCTTCATGAACATTAACTCATACATCATCATGATCTAGTTCCTCTTCTTTCACATCTTCATCAGGCACATCATCAACTAACTGTTGATCCTGATCATCACCTACATCATCTTCTACTTCTTCAGTATCTTCTTCTTCCACGACATTATAATTTACCGGCCTTCCTCTTGGATCATGTCTAACAACAAATGACCAACCCAGTTTACCTGGAACCTCTAAGTAAAATACCTGCTCACAATGGCTTGGAAGAACATAGGGCTTATTTCCAACTCGCTCAATCGACCTTGTATTAACCATGGTAAATCCATTATCATGTTCAATAATAGTTCTCTTGGGATCATTTTCATTCAATCGTAGCCTGTACCATTTGACAACAAACAAAAATAATTTGAAGGACTTAAAGTCACACTCAAGTATATCATCCAAAATCCCAGTATTGATTTTCTGAGACTTCTAGATGTTTGTCGCTTCTAGATGAAACATTAGTCACCTGAAAGACTGCAGTTATCTCAGAATCACAAGTTTTCTTCGTGTCATCCAACTTTTTGATTCAAAATTTATGACCATTGCACCACATATCCTTGTGGTGTTTCACCTGCAATATGTCAAACCAGTAAAAATTATTGCATTGTTAGTTGATAAACATATTTATTCTTGGTCAAATGTATGCAAAGAAAAAAAAACTCAACATATATATACATCAATATAATTGAAAATAATTAAATAATACAGATGATTAGTATATTTATACGTACCTGTTTATCTTTTAAACCATATGCTAAATCAATTTCCCTTGGTGTAACATTGGAATCTCCATTACGATGAGCTTCTTTAACCAATGAAGCACACCTTCCCATGTTAATGCGTGATCGAATTGTTGACATCGTTCAATCCATACCGTCATCCAATCAAGATTGTCTGCAACGTACAAATATAGAGCATCCCACTCTCAACCAACTGTATAAATTTTTTTTTGAAATTCACGAACGACATATAATTAGTTAATTACCACGGTATACGACCTTAATTTATAATTGATGTACCTAGGAACCTAACATCCCACTACCAATGATCTTATTATCTTTCATAGTTGGATGAATTAAAATTAAAGGAGTATGCACAAAGAATGAATTATGATCCTAAAGGGTACATACACTCTTGTAAGAAAAAGCAAAGCCTTAGTGGATACACCCATGTTCCTATACTGGGGGAAGATGTGTTTAAGAACAAAGAAGACAAAGAAGCATAGGAGGTTATAGAAAATTTCATGGAGTGAGAGCAAAAAAAGAAAAGGTTGCAAAAAATGGATGATTCATCTGAAGAAGAATTTGCGGGAGAAAATGAAGCACAATCACAGCAGAGAATAGTCTCTCGGATGATGAATGATGAATATGAAGAACTCCCTGACAGGGACTTACAAGTAGACAAGGAATTGCAAGTAGATGAAGATGATAGGCTTACAGCCTATGAATCCTTTATTTATGATAATGAGTTTGTCAAGTCAAGAGAATTTAAATCTTTTTTATATAATTACAAAGGCAAAAGGTTGAGGGAATCCATCCCAAATATTACCCCTAAAAATGAACAACAATTTATGAAAAGGTTGAAAGATGATATAGACAGTGAAGTGCAGAACATGACCCCTGAAAGGGGTGGACAATTGTTACTTGAAGTTGGTGTAATAGTATTTCCTGGTTGGGACCTCAGTGCCTATTTAATTTTTGATAGTTTTTTGCATAACAAGAAGAATACAAGTTAAACATAGAGGGTGTGAAGGAAATTTCCATAGGGTCAAGATTCAATCTTGATGAAAATTCAATGTTGATATGTGAACTATACCCACCTCACAAAAGGCCAAAGATCATCGATATCGAAAAATCATTTAGACACATGATGACACTTATTGGGGAAATTGACCCTATGGCTTCAGGAAACATGGGCATAAGCATTGCCAAGTTCAACAAGGCACAAACAATATAGTTGATGAAAGAAAGAAATTATTACAAAATGAAAAGTGAAAAATCAAATTTGAAAATTACTTCCATGAAATATACCATAATGAGGATCACCTCTGGAACTGATACAGGGTTGTAGAGTGAATACGAGCAGTTGCAAGAAGAACATCAACAACTAGTAGAAAAGATGAAGGACCTTCAGTTTGACACTGTGGCAACGATGTTGCACAAGAGATTTACAAACCTAAAGATATGCCTTGATGATTTTTGGCATGTTCACAAAAATAACTATGAAGCCATTCTTGAGCATGGGAGAGTGAAAAACATATTGGGTACTAAGAGACATGATATGCAACTACATGAGGGATTTGACACCAATTCCATCTCGGCCATTGACACAATCATGAGAAAGCATGACAAATATGATGAAGACCTACACTCAGAAAACACAGGGTTTGATGATACTGTGAAGTTGGGATTACCCAAATTATGTGATAAGAACGGGTTTCTAAAGGAATGAGATGATTGGATGGATGAATGCAATAGGATACTTTAGGAAGCATTGGATACAGTCAAAGAAAAAGGGCTATTGTTGGATAGAGCATGCAAACATATGGAATTGATGATAAAACTTGAATATGAAGCCTGAAATGCAGTGCATGATGCAGATACCCATACCTTGGAGGAGTATAAAAAACATCTCTTAGCGGCTAAATCAATGTTAGGAGAAGATTAAATTGTTTTATAAGTTTAATTAAGATCAATAGTTTAATTATTTGCCAAAAGACATCTGAAGAGACACCTTTGTTGGGTCTTCTTCTTATATATATGAAATTCGAATTGTAATATTTGATCATCAACACTTTTTAAGATTTTAATACTTTTCAGCAGTGAAAGACTGATTTTCTAGAGTAATACAATACTAGTAGTTTTCTATTTGTGTGTGGAAGATTCTTTCATTTGGACTAGTTCTCTACTGTTTCTTTTCAAGCAATTGAAGGCAATGTAAAATGTATTCTAATTAATCCCCATGACCATCTTATAATTACCTCTCACTTTCCTCAATCTACCTTTCCCCATCATGTACTTCCCTTCAAATTTGTTAATGGAGTTGGGATCCCAAATGCGATCTACATGGATCTTTGTTGCGAACTTAGGAAGATATTCAGTAATGTACACCATGGTCTGGTATACCATGTATCCCTCCACCATAGAACCCGATGTGCTCTTTGTCTAACCAAAGCCTTCAAAAATTTCAAGTGCCTCTCAACCATCCACATTGACCTTATGAGTACAGGTCCACACAATTCAATCTCCTCAACTTGGTGTATAAGGTAGTGTTCTTGTGCATTGAAAAATGTTGAAGCTAGACACTTTTGCATTTCACACATTAGATGAGGAATTTTTCTCCTCCAATAATTTATATCTTCTTTATGGATTTCTTTAGATGACAACCATCTACAAGTGATTCAAGGCGTAAATATATTAACAAGATTTAACAAAAATATACAATATATTACATAACAAGTAAAACAAATGGAAAATATGCTGGCACGGGTAGCGGAGTTGGCTTGAGGCTGTGGGATGGCTCCTCATGGTCTCGGGGTCGACTCCGCTCTTGTAACTTATCCGGTGGTTTGTGGTAGCCGGCGCCGCAGACTACCCTTAGGGACTAGTCTCGCTCCCCCCTACTCGCCTCTAAGTGACGCTGGGCCCCGGGCCATGGGGACACCCTGAGTTACCAAAAAAAAAAAAAAAAATGGAAAATATAAGATCTATACAATGAATTGAACAAATATCACTACTTACCTCATGTATTTTCCAAGATCATATATAATTACTTGACATTGTTGTTGAAGTTGTCTGGGAGAGATAGCAGTAGAATGTACTACAACAATTATAAAATGATCTTTTCATTATTTTTCCAAAACTAGTAAACATAATACACTGAAAAGTACACGTAGTATACAAATATATATAAAATATACCAGAATAATTACCTTAATGAAGGTATGCCAATCATGCATTTTCATCCCTGACCCAAATTCACCTTTCTTTGCTATGATATTGTTTATGTTCGCAACAAATCCTGTGGGAAATCAAATTTTTCGTATGACTTATTTTATAGCATTGCTTTGCTACTCTGTTAATAACCAAGGAAGGGCATTTTTATTAATTTGGACTCCATCGCTATTTAATTGAATGACATTTTTCATTGCATGATTGGCTTCCTGAATGTCACTACAAATTTTGACAAATTTTTCTTTGTCATCCCCTCCATCCAATATTTTTCATAACATTTTTGTTATATTCTTTATGATATGCATTGTATCAAACAAATGCACAATTTGTAGTTGCTCATAGTAGGGCAACCTACTAAATTGTTTGGGATAAATTTTTCGTCCCTATATGGAAGTCGACCATTAATGCCTTGACGACCTTCATGAAGCATATAAGTTAAACAAATTAACAACGACAATCATTGTCAATTACAACATGAGTAAACAAAACACAATATAAAAATATAAATTCCAAACATATATATGATAGATAAACAATTTGATATAATGTATAACCTTGATGATTAATTCTATTATATTCCAACTTCCATAGGTGAGGTGTCATTCTTCGTGGTTTTGATGTAGTCTCTTCTTTCCCATTGAAAAGATGTTTTTCAATAGTTCGATACTTATGATTTATGTGGAGGAAGTGCCTATACTCATCAAACACCTGTTTTCCTAAACTTGTTGAACAACGATATTTCATCTTTGGACCACAAACTGGATATGCAAATTTTCCCTTTGTTTGAAGACCTGCAAGATCATATATAGTTGGATTAAATATGTCAATTTTTATAATTATATATAATGAATAGATTATTTAAAAAACATGCATGATATCTACTTCATAATATTAAATATTGTTAAAGTGCAGTTGAACGTTATAACATACCACAAAAATGTGTTAGCCCTGGGGCATCATGAATTGTCCATACAAGCATTGCATGGAATTGAAATTGTCTTTGTCCTATTGGTCTAGAGACGTCATACATAGTGACACCATTCTATAACTTTAGTAACTTGTTGATAAGAGGCTCGATATATACATTCATATCTTTAACTTGGTACTTACCTAGTTGAATGAACATAAACATTGCATAATTATTATAACCATTTTACTACAATATATATAAATTAATGTACATGACTATTAAATGAAAAAAATATAAGTCATTACGCAACAAATAAGACAAATCAGATGCTACTATGTTAAAGAAAATTGATGTAAACAAATACCTGGAACAATCATTGCCAACATTATGTGCTCCCTCTTTATTGACATCCATGGAGGAATGTTATTGTTGATAACAAAAAGAGGCCACACCAAGTAAATAGATCTCAGCTCTCCAAATGGATTGACATTGTCCGCTGCCAATGAAAGCCTGAGATTACGAGGTTCTTCTTTAAAGTGTGGCCATCTTTCCTCCATGTTCTTAAATGTAGAACCATCCGTAGGCATTCGAAGAATGTCATCTCCACTTCTATTATGTGCATGGTAATCCATAAATTGCGCTAAGATTTCGCACTTAAATAATCATTGCATACATGGAATAATGGGAATATAACAAAGAACCTTGCGAGACACCTTTTTTGTTAGTTGATTTGTTTGATATCTACTGATATGATGTTTTGGGCATTCTGTTGCAAATTCATGTTGTTTATGATATATTATATGATCATTGGAACATGCATCTATTGCTTGATACTCCATTCCAATATCTTTCATAATGGCAGATAAATCTCAGTATGAATGAGGTAAAATATTTGATGGTGGTAACAAAAATTCACCTATCAATCTACAACAAAAAAATAATTTGTTAATATAAAAAATATTAATGGTACATATTTCATCCTTTATTTACTAGTGATGAACTAACAACAAAAATAGATGAAAAAAGATGACATATATGGCATACCTTAACATCCGTGAGATTGCTATGTTGGATAAACCATTCATAACCTTCAAGTTCATGAGCAACAATACAACATAGAGAAGAGTTGTTTGGGAGCCTTCATAAAGGGGCTCGTATGCCTTCTCAAGTACAAGTAAATCGTGAACATCAAAGTCATATCGATCATCATGATCAGCTACACCACTAAATGTGTCATGGATCAATGTATTTGTACCATCATCTTCAACTGTGTTTTCTGGTGCATGATCATCTTCTTCCATAGGATCATTAACTTCATCTTCGATATTCACAGCTCTATGTTCCTTCACTTGCAAAACCACATTCTTCGGGTCGTGATAATCCATATCATGTGCCCTAGGGCGCCCCACCTTTATAATAATGATCAACACAAATAAACCATGATCACGATCAAGTGATTTTATATATATATATATATAAAATGTTAAAACAATATAAACATTTACAAATTCAATCAATATAAAGACATATAATGAACAACTTACCAATGGACGATAATCATGCCCCCCTTCAACATGACCATGTTGCCTACAATATTTCTCAACTGTTGTGATTAAAAGTCTTCTCGTCTTTAAGCCCTTGCAGTTATTGCAAGGACAATAACATTTCTCATCACCCTTTCTTTTCAATCTAGCCAACAATCTAGCAAGTGTCTCTTCATTTTTTTTTGCACTAATATTATCTGACATGATTTTTCTTTACCAAGCTTGAATATTTAGATCTTCAAAAAATATCAAACTCACACTCCAATAAATTTTTAATCATAGACAGGTAACAAAATCTAATAATTCTAATATTTTGCACCCAAAAAATTCGGCCTATAACCTCCACAAACTATCACAAGTATAGCAAAACACTATCACAAGTATAGATAAATTGTCGAACTCACTTTTATTTATTAAAAAACATTTGTTGAAACCCCGACGAATGCTAACCATATACTCGTTGGCCCACAAATTAAGGAGGCTAACCATATGTCAGCCCACAAATTGATGGAAGGGGATGGTTGACTTTAAGTGTATGTCGAAATAGCGACGAAAATCATGGAGCGTCGCAATTTCGACGAACATCGGGCATAAATTTTTAAAAATATGAAAATTTCACATTAAATACATAGGTACCGACGATACATCTAATTATACATCTTTCGTTGGAAAGTTTCATCGTATTTTGTAATCAAATGAGTTAGTGTATTAAATAAAATGTTTGATATCTTTCAGGCAAGTGCCAAGGTATATGCAAGATAAATATGGAGTCCAATTCTGATCATATGTATTTCAATTGTTCTACTTTATGAATAAATAAGTTGATGTCATATTTGTATACATTTCATAAAGTAAATTGTATAATCTCCCATTCTTTGCAAGTCTAGTTTGTACATTTATGTGGAAGTCGTATTCTTTCTTGGAGCTAAAGAGAAAAAACAAAGCAATTTGTTTGGTGATTTTAAATAATAACCAACTAGTGGGAAGAAGGTGTCATTTGCTATAATCTTGGTTGAATGCTCTCCTCATTGATTGGTGCTTCTATAAAAAGGGATTACCATCGAATATCAAATGCACTGAGTAGGAATGACAAAGAATTGAGGATGGGTCATAGTTTTTAAAGGAGCCGCTCTCTTTCTTTATTTGCCATGTCTATTAAATTAAATGGGAATAAATATATGGATTATTGAAATCATCAGGCTTATTAAAGTAAGACGAAATGGAAAAATTATAAGAAAGAAACGAGTAGAAATAAGAATTGCATCTGTAATGATTGACGAGAATACAGGGGAAACCAAGATGGACATTCAATTTGAGTTGTCGAGTCTCTGACGTTTACCGTGTGAAGGAGGTAGGAATTCAATATTGCTAGTATTATTTGGAGTGTTGATTATATGGTGTCGATATTGTATTCCTAGCCTCATATCCGGATAAAGAAGTCATTTTCAACAAATCATTTGGTTTCTAATAAAATATTGAGTGACTTTGTTCAGGAGAAAATTAAGACTTGTAACACCAATAACATAGGAATTTCATGAGTTTCCGAAAGATAATTTTTATCATTCTGAAAGCGCTGTCATTTATCATTCTTATCGAGAATCTCTATCTTTAGTCGTAGCTATTATGAGTTGTTATGGCGAAGAACATGGAAAAGAAACTTAATATAGGTGTGTGATGAAGGCATAAAAGTTGAAACGTTGAGTTTAAGAAGGAATTTAAAAATATAAAGGAGCAATGGCTTAATCAATAGTCAGAAGTTGCTTGGATGGAAAACGCACCTTGGGAAAAAAGATTATGGAATGATTATTTTCATGTTGGAGTCCTAGCTAGGTGACAGGCAGAGCAAAGAGTCTTCATTTAATTCTATGTTCATCGCAATGCAAATACTAGATTTAATAAAGACAAAGTATTTAGAGTTCAGGGGTGTTTATTATGTTTGTCGCCTTCCTTCATGAATACGTGGCACTAAATTGATAAAGGAGATGACAAAGAGCTACTGAATATAAGATGAGAGCAACTATCTGTTCAAAGGAATTTGATATATTTATTGAATCTGCCAAAATTAAATCAGAGTTGTGAATTTTGATGTTATCAAGCTGGCTAAGAGACGTGAAGTGAAGAAAAGGTAGTTGTATACACCTCTGAGGCGTCATTCAATTGGTACTCTTGTGAACATTAGCAGAGCTTGGTTAATGTATTAAATAGTTTGTTGTTGGAGAGGACCTTAGCAATCTTCAGGAGTTTGTGTTGTGTGGAGTTGCTAAGGGAGATTTGAAACTGCAAGGTGATTATCACCTTTGGATCATAGGTCAGCATTATAAGTTTATAGCTATCTGATAAGGAAACTAAATTGCCTGTGTATACTTCTAAGAGAGTAATATTATTAATAACAAAGTGATTATGACTGAGTTTATGTAAAATTTAAGCACAATGAAAGTTATTTATATTGGCTATGAAATGACAATTTCATGTTGAGTTTGGTAAATGAAAATAGAAAGTTATATTAAGTATTGTTCTTGTCCATTAAGAAAACTTTAAACAAATTCAGTTCAACTTATCATCAAGTGTTTGATGAAATGCCTGAGTCAGACCATTGGTAAAATAAAAAAAAATTATATACAAATAGGGTAGCGTATTACACTAAGACTTTAAACTTAAGCACCCCTTTTTAAAATTGCCACCTAGCATAATACAACTTGCTTTCCAGTGGATCCATGTGTTCATAAGTGATTTTACATCCTTGTGAGAGCATCATTTTGTTAGACAACACATTCAATAGATGACATTTGGAATTTGAGACAATTTATGACTAAGGTCTCTTTGCCTTACCAACTCGAATCTTTTAGTACTAACCTTGTTTTTTGTTGTGTGTCTTCATTGTGTTCACATCATGTTTGTTTTCATTTAATCACCATCTTTATGTTCCATCATGTCATGTGTTTTCATCCTGTATGCTTCATGTTTTCTGACATGTATGTTTGTGTATGTTGTCTTGCTGCATTTCATACATGTGTGTTCTTGGATCCTAAGCGCTTGTGCACCCCCCTTGATCCTTATTCATCCCATCTCTTCAACATTTGTACAATTAGACACCTCTTGGCATATTTTTATACTTTAGTGTGAGTTTGAGCGTAAGTTCATGCTCTCACTAAAGTGGGGGCTAAATGTACCATCATAAATTGTCACCCTTGACAATTTCATTCTATGTTTTGTCCACCCTAATTTATTGAGCCTAATCAAGCTCCTAATTTCTAAATTATGCATTTTGAGACCCTTTTTTACCTTTTTCAACATATTGCAAGCATTGAACAAATGCATCCATTTAATGTTTTTCCCTGACGCCTCATGCCCTTGAAAATAGGTCCAAGACCCATTCATCCTAGGCATATGGATCCTCCTATTGTGTTGGGACCCAATTTTTAATATGTCGATTTCAATATTTTAACCTTCAAAATTGAACTTGCAAAAGCTGGTTATCAAGATCTAATTATTGGGAAATTAGACAAATGCCAATAAATACCTAGTCTTTTTACCATTTAAAACTAGAAGGATAATTTATGAGTAATAATTATTGTCAAGAGAAAATCAAGAGCAACTATTTAGAGCATTATTGTAGTAATTCAAGATCCAAGCATCATGTCAAAGTATTTGTGAGTTCATGTTACATCATATTATCATTGTTTTGTGAAGGCTAACCCATTTTGTAGGTATCCAAAGCAATTCAACTAATCAAGCAAGAAAGATGCAAGGCCTTGACATTATGTGTATGACTTTAGTCCTTTAAGGAAGCCATTTAATGGTGGTGAGTTGCAACACCTTGTGATTTCATCATTTCTTCCTATCCATTATCATTTTATCATTGGCATTGCCATTGTGGAAGTGGAAACACTTACATGGGGTTTGAATGAGGCAAGCCCCTAAATGGACCAGTATTTTCTCTCTTTGAATGTGCAAGTTTTAGGTTTGAAGAGGATTGAAGGGAGCTTGAAGACAAATTTTTCATTGTTGCATTTGAAGCCCTACAACTTTCCACTCAAGGAAAATCACCTACAAAATTATCCAACAGTGTTCTAACAACTCTACAACCATTAATCAAAAGCTTAGATCTATCATTAAAGGACCCCAAAAACAAAGAAGAATACTGTGGAAACTGATCAGGTAAAAATAACCTCATCAATATAATGGACTCAATATGCAAACCTATACTTTTCAGCCCAATTTACTTTGCCAATTAATTACCTTCAGGATAAATAATTGCTTTCTTTTTATGAATAAGCGTGCAAACTTTATTTCTTGGAAATAGTCGAATTAAGCTAACTTATGTTGATTTAATAGTTTAGTCATTGAGCATTTTATAGGTCAACTTCCACTCTCGATTACCACTCCAATCAAAAGGGGAAATGAACGCAGATCTTAACACTTTTGAAAGCAAACGAGTGGGCGTCGGAATTCCAGGAACAAATGTTATGGGCCGAGTCTTTGTAATTCTGTTATTTTCAATTTCAAAAAATTTATGACTCGTGTCGAGCCTCTTTAATGCTTCATGTCATGGGCTTTAAAGTCCATTAGTTATTGAAAAAATTGTTAAAGACTTTATCGACTGAAAAGTAGGATTTTGTTAGCCGCTTTCATATAAAAACATGTAACTATTACAAATGATGAATACAAAAGAATACTGTTATGCTGCCAATATGTCTTTTTGAGAAAAACTGCTATATGAATAAAAAATGAGTTTTCCTACCACACTTTGAATTACTAAGTAATATAATTGAAGTCTTGTGAATGAAGTATCAAGGAGATTTCCTTTGCATGTGATCTGGGATAGATGTAGACACACCCAAGAGCTGGCCACTCGAGGGTTATAGATAGATAGATAAGTATTTTAATTTTCATTATGCATTTTCTTTTAATAGATAAAAATTATAGTTGAAATTCATTTTCATGTGTGTGTGTGTCATACTGTCAGTGTCAATCTTGCAGGTTGTAGCTAAGTCCGTAGTTTCTAAATTTAGAACATGAAGTTCTAGAGCACCTTCCTTCAGTTGTTTTTGTTAAACCATTTTATGTTAGCTATTGAATTGTTATCTTTTGTACTAGATCAATGTTTCCTAGTTTCTTTACGAGTTTTACTTCTTCAACAATTTACACGTTCTGTAGATTAATTATTTATATGCTTTCTAGCTTAGCGGTGATATTTTTTAGATTCATAATTTTTTGCTTCTTAGTTTAGATCACTTCCAACTTTCTAGATAGATGTTTTATTGCTTTCAAGTTTAGATATTCCCTAGTTTAGAGTTTCATTTATCTGTTTAGTATTTAGGAAACCTGAGAGAGATAGCTGAGATGTCTTCTATTGCATACAACCTTTGGACACTACTTAGTCGATATATGAATGTGTTTATTAACTAAAGTGTCAGGACCAGACGACAACCTATCACTTTTTGGCGCCGTTGTCGGGGAAGCCTTTTTATAGTTTTAGTAGGAGATATCTTAAATACCTCTTTTAGGGATAGAAATAGTCCTTTGGATTCTTTTCTACATGGTCAAGAAACGTGGCCCCCATAGAAGACTCATACCAAAACCCCCCAGTTGACGTACCAACAACAAGTAGGGAGGAAGGCAACTCAAATCAAGAACTTACAGAGGAATTGACTAAATAGGGTCAACCCAAGACCTTCCCACACACCCCAGAAAGAGAACATACAATTGTAGAGGAGTATATTCCTTTACAAATTCCAGAACCTTGCCCAATTGAGTGAATTTCAAAAGAGGATTGTATCCCTTTCAACATCATGGGTGACCGTAGAAATTCTGCCAACGATAATGATAATCCACCACCACACACATTCACTTACCCGATTGCTATTGATGTAGATGACGATACGACAATGAAAAATATCTCACCGACTTTCTTGCCAACCTTCAGGGGTTTGTCTACTAAGGACCCTGATTAGTTTCTATTTGAGTTTAAAGTCTTGTGTTAGACATATGACTACAAGAGTGATAATCATAAACTAAAGCTTTTCCCTTCCACTCTGAAAGACTCAGCCATGCATTGGTTAATGGGACTAGCTTCTCAATCGATAACCTCTTGGGATGAAATGGAATCTGTCTTTTTGGAGAAGTACCAAAGCTACTGCAAGGTTAGCGATAAGAAAGAGGAAATGTTTAAGGTAAGGCAAAATGAGGATGAAATTTTAGAAGATTACCTAGACAGGTTTATCTTCTTGTCTAAATGTTGTGGTGGAGAAGTCATAAGTCTCAATATTCTAAAGACCTTATTCCTTAAAGGTCTCGATGATGAAGCTCGAAGGAGCTTGGATTTAATGGGAAAAGGAGATGTGTCCCAATTGAGACTGGATGATATTATGGAATTGTGTCAAAATTTCTCTCAAACTCGAGGAGGAATCAGGAAGTCCACTCTCTTTAAAGGTTTCAATGATATCAGCAAACTTCGTGAAGATCTCACTAACTTCAAGACCGACATTCTTGTCTATTTAAACACTACTTTAGACAACATATAGGCTAAAACACGAAGTCCTGAAACCTTGTCCATTTATTGCCCCATATGCCGAAACAAACATTTGCTAAGAGAATGTCCTTTGGATAAAGTTGATAAGATTGACGTTTGCCCAGTGTGTGACAAAAATCACTCCACCGACCAGTGTGAGTTATTGAATGTCATCAAAAGTTCTAAGAAAAGAACAACCCCAGTTGAGGAAGAAGTGAACGTTGTCAATCAAAGAACTGGAGGTAATTTTTCCTATGGCCAGAATTCCAACCCTAACTTGAGACCCCAACCAAATTGGAACAATAATCAATGGGCTGCACCCTGGCCACAGGAACCACCCCTAGTACCTCCTAATTGGGGAACCTATCCCTGGGGACCACTAGAATGGGCCAATCAATCTTGGGGTAACCCTCAGTAGCCTAACCAGCCTCAACAACAGTGGTACCCTAAAAATCCCACTCCTCAATGGAATCAACCCCAGCATCAGTTTTACACTGGCCACAGGAGAATGCCTACTCAACAACAAAATAAACAAGTCAACCAGCCACCACTTCCGGCACAACCAGTCCCCAACCCAAAGAACAATCGCCCAAATACTCTGATATATTCTACAAAACAAGACAATGTCATTAGACTTAACGCCATACACTGTAGAAATCTGCAATTGAGGTATGGTAAAACACCTTCGTGACCAACTATTGAAGAAATCATCGATGAACTTTCCAAGAAGCTTGCTAAGAAAAACCCCATAACACCCACATCTATAGAACCTAAAGCCAACTCGCCATCTTCAGCTGGAGCTTCTGACCTACCTCAGGAGGAGGGGGTCAGTCTCCAACTGAGCTTCTGAAGGATCCCACTTCTAAGGACAAAATAAAAGTATCTTTTCTAAAGCAACTGAAACCAATTCCTATGGAAGATGCTCTGAAAATGACCTCAACCACTAAGACTGCATTTATACAAGAAATTAAACGATTGCATATTGAAATTCCCCTGTTACAGGCGATTAAAGAGATCCCTAAGTTAAATAGTTGTGTATTAAGACCCTAGGGAGAAAGCCAAAATGAATCAACACCATCCACATAAATGGGTACCTAGCTGACTTGTTGGTTGGGACGACCACTATTTCGAAGTATGATGATCCAGGCAGTCTACTTATAACAGTGACAGTTAATAAGGTAGCAATCCCTAATGCTTTAGTGGACCTCAGAGCAACCATTAATGTGATGACTATTGATGTGATGGAAAAATTGGGACTTACTGATCTACACCCCACAACTACAGTTTTACAAATGTCAAATCAATCCATAGCTATTCCAAAGGGCATCATTGAAAATGTTCTTGTTAAGGTAGATGGATGGGAATACCCAGTAGATTTTCAAATAATTGAATCCCTTACACCTAAGGAAAACTACCCAATAATTTTGGGACGACCATGGTTGGCTCCTGTTGCAACCAAAATTGACTGTAGGGAGGGAGGAATGACCATCTCACATGGATCTAATAGAAAACATTTGTTTTTATATCCTCCTACCAAACCTGCCGAACACAATAAAGTATGGGTTGATGAACTGGAAAGCCCCAACGGACGGGAGAATTTGGCTTCATTGGCCATGGTAGTTATCAAACAGTATGGTGAAGAATTAGAGGATGAATTGGAGAATGACGTGGAAAGTCTTACCATGGATTCGGGTAGTGAGGAAATGTTAGATGTAGAAGAAATCCTAGGACATCCAATCAACATAGATCATGCAAAAATTGATAGTGCCAGTTTCATCGGATTACCTTGTCCTTTGATGAACTTAGTTCCAAAAACTCACCATTTCTTTGCAGATGTTCCCTGGCTTCATAAAATTGTACCTCACAACTGTCCACTTAACACCCTGATAAGGCCTATGTACACTGTCACATCCAACCATCTGAGAGTCAAAACTATTATGTTGTTGTCAGGAAAAACTTTGAACATCAATAGTTGGTTGACTGAGATGGAAGAACAAAGATTGTTTGACACCTTGGTGAATAGATCTAAAGTGTTCGTTTGGGACTATACAAATATGAGAGGAATAAACCCTAGTGTGTGTACGCATCATATCTATATTGAGGATGTTTGACCTATCCACCAGCCACAACAGAGACTCAATCCTACTCTGAAAGACAACGTTGAAATTGAGATTGAGAAACTCTTACAAGTAGGATTTATCTACCCAATTTTTTACAGCAAGTGGGTGTCACCCTCGGTTGTAGTTCCAAAGAAGAATGGGAAATTGAGAGTGTGTGTAGACTATAGGGATCTTAATAAGGCAACACACAAAGATTATTTCCCCTGCCATTTGTGGACCAAGTGTTGGATAACTTGGCTGGGAGGAAATATTTTTCATTTTTGGATGGATTTAGTGGGTACAACTAGATATAGGTGGTAGCAAAAGACTAGGATAAGACGACCTTCACCTGCCCTTGGGGGACATTTGCATATCGGGTTCTTCCCTTTGGGCTATGTAACGCTCCTACAACGTTTCAAAGGGCCATCTTGGCTATATTTTCTGAGCTGGTAAATAAGTGCGTGGAAGTTTATATGGATCAATTCATTGTGTACGGTTCAAATTTTGATGAAGCCCTCACAAATCTAGATAAGGTGTTAAAATAGTGTAAGGATCATTATTTGTCCCTAAGTCACGAGAAATGTTTGATTGTGGTGGAACAAGGAATAGTGTTGAGACATCATATTTCAGTTGAAGGGATTAAGGTTGATCCTAAAAAAATTGAAGTCATACAACTCGAAATCTCAAAAACTCATACTGATGTCAGGAGTTTCTTAGGGCATGTTGGATACTATCGAAGATTTATAGAAAACTCTAGCAAAATTGCAGCCCCTATGTTTTCTCTCCTCTAGAAAAATGTAGACTTCATTTGGACACCTGAGTGTCAATCTTCATTTGAAATTATCAAGGAGAAACTTATATTTTCCCTTGTCCTCTAAGGACCCAATTGGAGTCTTCCATTCCATATCCATGTTGATGCATCTGATGATGCCATTGGAGTGGTTCTGGGGCAAGAAGATGAGAATGGGGGAAAATATACTATATACTTCATTAGCAAGAATTTGACGCCAACAAAAAAGCACTATACCACAACGGAGAAAGAATTATTGGCTATAGTGCATGCAATCAAGAAATTTTGACATTATGTCATGGGATATAAATTTACAGTGCATATAGATTACTCAGCCATTAAGTATCTCATGAACAAACCGGTGGTAAATGCAAGGACAATTAGGTGGTTACTTCTCCTCTAGGAATTCAATGTCACAATTGTTGAAAAACTAGGGAATTCCAACGTAGTCGTAGACTTCTTATCCCAAATTAAACATGATGGCTACTGTGCTCCAGTACAAGATGAGTTCCCAGATGAAAATTTGTTCACCATCTCCACTAAAACTCCTTGGTTTGCCAATATTGTGAATTATTTGGCCATTGCAAAAGTATTGCCTCACTTTTCATCAAAACAGAAGAAACGCCTCGTTAGAGAAAGTGCCCCTTTTAAATAGATTAATGGAATCTTGTTTCAATGCGGACTTGATATGGTTTTACGAAAGCATGTGAGGGCAGGCGAGACCTATAGTATCCTCAAAGCCTATCATGATGACCCCTTAGGAGGGCATCATTCTGCTAAAAGGACAACTCACAAGATTTTGGGAGTAGGATACTACTGGCCTTCAATGCACAAGGACATTAAGAAAGACATTCATTGATGTGATGAATGCCAAAGGATAGGAAGACTGACAACCTTTAATGAAATTCCCTTGCAACCTCAGGTAGTCCTTGAACCATTCAAAAAATGGGGATCAGATTTTATCGGCCCAATAGATCCTCCCTCACAAGGAAAAGAATACATCCTGGTCTGTACTGATTACCTGACCAAGTGGGTGGAAGTGCAAGCCCTACATATCACTAGGGAGGAATAGGTAGCTAATTTCCTCTACAACAAAATCTTCCTCAAGTTCGGAGCCCCGAGGACAATTGTCATAGACCAAGGGCCCCAGTTTATGTCTAAAGTTTTGTTGACATTCACAGATCACTTCCAAGTAAGTCACAAGAAGTCCTCACCCTACCACCTGCAAGAAAACAGACAAGTTGAGGTCACTAATAGGGAATTGGAAAATATTTTGACAAAAATGGTTTCTTCGGGAAGGAAAGATTGGGCTAGAAAACTACCAAAAGCTATCTGGGCCTACAACATGACTTGGAAATCAATCACTAGCTATAGCCCCTATGAGTTAGTATTTGGGAAGAAGCCCCTCTTACCCATTTAATTCAAACTCCAAACCCTTAGGACAACCATGGAATTGGGCATGGATCTCAAATGGGCTCAAATTGAGAGATTTTTATAGCTTAGCAAACTAGACGAACTTCGTTTGGATGTCGTCCATCAAACTGAACTAATCCAACAACAACATAAGGTCTAGCATGATAAACATATCAAATAAAAAGAGTTCCATATTGGGGATTGGGCATTATTGTTTGATTCTAGATACAAGGATCATCAAGGGAAACTTTGAACGCACTAGCTTGGACCATACAAAATTTTTGAAGTGTTTGCTAATGGTTAAGTCCAGCTGAAAGTTATCGATGGTGAGGCTCGAACTCTTATAGTTAATAAGCATTGATTACGCATCTATCATAAGCCTATTAACAAGGAGGAGTTTACAAAAATGGTAGAAATGCAGGGAGAAATCTATTGCATTGACTCTGTTGTGGCAGGGTCGATATAGTTTCAATAAATAAATATTTTCATATTTTTTTTTAATTTCTTCATTAACTTCACTATTTGGACTTGACTAAAATTTTGTCTATGTTTTGCAGGACTTCATCTTTTTGGCGAACACAATTCTGACACACCTTGTTGTGATGCTTTGGAATTGGTCAGTCTACTGATGCGATGCTCTAGAAATTGCTACTACAATGCTCTGGAACCTGTACAATGGACTTGACCCGCTCCTTGTCCTGATCCTGCATTCGGATGCATCACTCCATAATGCTTTGGGAAGCCAAGGCCAAAATGTCACAACTTTCTTCCCTCCGGCTGCATCTTTTCAACAATGTTGCAAAATTCTAGTGTTTCTTCTTCCGACTGCATCTTTTCAGTGATGCTCCAGAATTTTGTTGTTTCTTCCTTCCGGTCGCATCTTTTCAGCGATGCTCTAAAATTCTACTCAGGTGCTCCAAAATTCTGTTCAGATTCTCTGAAAACTTTTGGTTGCTACTTTGGCTACATCTTTCAGCGATGCTCCATAAATTTTGGTTTCTTCTCCGGCTACATCTTTCAGCAATGCTCCAGAAACTTTTGGTTGCTGCTCCAACTACATCTTTCAGCGATGCTCCAAAAATTATGGTTGTTGTCTCGGCTGCATATTTTCAGCGATGCTCTGGAATCTTTGATCTTGTTACCATGTTCCGATGACCTCTCTCTGCGATGTTCTGGAACTCTCCTTTGGTTGCATTTTTTGGTAATGCTCTAGATTTTTGTAAATTTTATCTTTCCGGTTTTTTCATTTTTCCTAAGTTCCATGCATGCCTAACATTTGATTTTATGCCACTTTAAGATCTACTCCCTAAAGATTATTCATCCACATCATACTGAACCCCTCCATAATAAATAAATTATTATGATACCCTTTTTGTCATAATAATTTTTGCCACCACTTCAACCATCCCATCTGTGCCATTATTATCCGCTGCCACCCTCGCCAACCATATGACTATCCAATTACGTCAACACAGGTAAGTGACATTCGATCTAATGATGAGACATAAGGTACGTGCAAACTTATTTATTTAAAAGAGTTAGTACTTATTTTGAATAAAGGCTAATTAATTGGCATGATCCATTCCTCCCTTTAATTTTGAAACTTATGCCTTCACATGATTGCTAAAAGTATTAAATTAGTTGTGCAATTCCCCATGAAAATCCATCATAATTGCTCAGTAAGGTGACAAGAAAAGTGATAATTAACCTCTCCTCCATTGGGTATATCGATGCAAAATTATTTTCTCATTTGCAATTCAATAAGCAAAGAATTATAGAGTTCTGCAGAATTTCATCGACTAAAAAGAAAATGAAGCAAAGAGAATGGGAGGAGCTAAGAAGAAGTCTGAGCCAACTTCTGCAGCTACATTGTTGGCATTGGAGAATATAGAAGCTTTATTTCAAAAAGTTGGGTGGTTGGAATTCATGAAGCAATTTGAAGGGTATACAGAGCAACTTGTGAAGGAATTCGTCAAGAATTTTGTAGATGGGCAGACCGTTGTGCACGACAAGTGATTTTGGGTAAGTAAGAAAACCATTGCTTGTCTTTTCGGTCTCAAAAATAAGGGAATTAGCCCACGTCCCTTGTCAAAATTTAATAGAATTATTCTATAGGGAAGGGGAACCCCAACCTATAATGACCATAAGCACCAGGGACAAAATAAAGGAATTCATAAAATGTCTTTTCCAGAACCCTAGAGGTCTTTTGCAACCTGGATAATTAAGTATTTCACTTGTGAAGGACCAATGACTATAGTTGTGGGACCCCCTTTTTGTCTGTTGACTCATTTACTCCACGACATTAAGGACCTTTCTCTTAGGGTAAATTTACCAGCTTTCTTGTGTCATTCAGTCACCTCTATGATGTAAAAGTATAAAGTTGGGACAAGGCCCCTCAAACATCACAGTCTTATACAGTTAATATGTAAATATTACTTCCGCAAAAATCAAAAAAAAAGAAATTGCAAAGGTTTTTGCGAAAATTTGGCAATGTGGAACCAGGAAGGTCACTTAAGGAGGGAGAATCTTCCAAGTAGAAAGAACAGTCTTTAGAAGAACCCTCCTTAGAGCATTAGATGCTCCTAAATCCCAACATACCTCCATGGATCCTAGTGGCGATGCGCTGGAAACCTTGACAGATGAGTTAGAAACCCCAGGACAAGAAGGGGAGGTGGAAATTGTGCATTCCGGAGGTGAAGAGGAACCTCCTCGCAAGAGGAAGAAACAAAGTAAAGTTACCTTTCAAACAACTCCTTTATGAAGAAGCAAAAGATTGTATTCAGGGGCCATTGAAACTAAAACCCAAGATGTAGGTAGTACTTCCAAAAGAAAGAAGTTTAGGACTCCAACAAAGGTGGTAGAAATTGATAGTCCACCTGATGGTGAAGAAATAAATGAAACAAAAAAGCAAGGTGATCAATTTCCTCAGGAGGAGGACAAGAAAACCTCATCACCCAAAGAACAGGAAGGGGAGGAAACACAAAAGCCACATTTAGAGCAGAATGAAGATGAACCTGTGGGAGGATTTTCTCCTTTTCTTGACAGAGTGGGAAGCATACCTGAAGTTGTAGAAAAGGTGCCTCGTATTAATGAAGGAGTGGAAGAAATGCCTTACTCATCCCTTCTTGAGGGTATTGAGGAAGGAAATATGCCTCATGTTGATGAAGAAGTGCCTCACTCATACCTTCCTGAGGAAGAAAATGTGCCTCATACTGATGTAGAAATTCCTCCTTCATTCTTCTTTGTGGACATAGGGGATGTTGAATCTAGCCAGAGAAGTGAGGAATTAGAAAAGTTGAAAGTAAAAATTATGGAATTAAGAACCAGGATATAGGATGACGAAGCCCAAATTAACCAACAAAAATAAGAGATTGAGGTGAAAACTACCATTGTACATAAAAGAGACCAGGAAATTGCAAAATTGACAGCACAAATGGAGGAAAAAGAAAAGTTCATTGAACAACTGTAATACCAGATTCAGTAATGGAATCAACAAGATAGGCAACATTAGGTTGCTCTATGTGATAAAGATAAGTGTATTCAGAACTTGAAAAATAATTTTATGCAATTATTTAGTGCTTTTGAAGAAAAAAAGAATAGACATGAAATTGAATTAAATGCTTTTATAAGTAAGATTGTGGAATTAGAACAAAATCTACAAGAGAGTGACACTAAACCAATCATGGAGTCAAAAGAGACACAAACTGAACCTATTGTTATAGATTGGTTCCAGGTACGCATCCCTCCAATATTGATGAAATGGATAGAGCATTGCTATCTTTTAAAGGATGTGGAATTTGAGAGCACTAGGTTGAAGAGGGAATTGGTAATGTTAAAAGAATCCTTTCATTAGGCATATAGGGGTATGTGCCTTGGAATTTTACCCTACTCTAATGTGCAAAATAACTAAAAATGCAAGTGAAAAAATACTAAGAACACTTCAAAGATTAGCCTAAAGAGTGATAAAACAAGGAAAATAGATGAAATAAGATGTAAATTGATTTATACCTTCCTTGTTGTTGAAGACTCCTTGGTTGGCCCTTGATTTTGATGGATTTGTGTGCTCCTTGGATGGCTTGTGATGTAGCTAGATGCAAGATTAAATGTGTGAAATGATCAAAGTGGATGGCTAAATGATAGCAAGTGCTTGAGAATGCAAATTGGCAGCATAAGGTTACTCAAATCTAAAAGTGTTAAAAAATGCCCTTAAGGAGGGGGGATTTATAGAAGAATTTGAATTCTCTAGAGAATTCAATGGTTGAGATTCATCCAACAAAGTCAAGATAAAGGGCTACGGTGAGTTGAGAACTCACAAGCCCTCACATCTTGACATGTGGATGGTGAAGTGGCTAAGGGGATATGAGGTGAAGGTGAGGTGGCCGAAAGGTACATGATGTGGAGGAAGGACAAATACCTTGCAAGTACATTGGGAGATGGGAAGAATCTTGGGTGAATAAAAGTGAATTTTAAATTCACAATGATTGGAAGAATCTAGTGGATAAGACAATGTTCCCAAAAGGTGGGAATTTGTCACATGTGACTTGATGTGACAAGTCAAAGATTCTAGAAGATGCATGGAAAAAGGGGATTCTTTGAGGAATAAAAAGGAATTAAAAATTCCTTGGGGGATGGAGAGAGTTGACCAAGGTACTGATTAAGATTAATTAATCAATGATTAGAAGATAAATGAGGATTAGAAGCCAACTTGCAAAAGTTGGAGGATGTGACACATCCTAATCAAGGATTAAGCATGTGCACATCCTTAATGAAGAGATTAGGAGATGGATTAGGATTAGATGAAAATGACATGTGAGGAATTAAATAAATGTTTAATTCATTTGATGAAAAGGGGATTAAGGAGAGTAAAGTATTTAATTATTAATTAAATGCTTTAGGGATTTGGCAGAATTAAGGATATTAATTAAATAATAGCAGTAGTACTTAATTAACGAAAATAAGATGAAAGGGGATGAATTTGGATAAATTAAGTGTCCAAATTTAGATGTCTATATTTTGCCCCTCTTTGAGATGGTGTTACGAAGTAGCATCATTTCAAAGATCATTAAAACATAGAACCTAGAAGAAGATGGTTAGATTGGGAAAGATGCCACAGTCATTCCTTTGAATGATTAGGAAGGGAAAAAGATGAAAATTAGGAATGAAGGATGCCCTCTTGAGAGGACATGCGGGTTGATGAGAACACAGGTGTGCTATCGAAATAGATGAGATGAGGGAGATGATGCGAAGTGATGGACAAGAGAGAAGGAGAAGCGATAGGAGATGGATGAAGCACAAATGGATTTTAGGACAAAAAGTGATGTTGCCCCAGTCAAGGGACAAGCCAAAATGGGTTGATGATGGATGGAGTGTTGTCAATGAGGGAATGAAGGATCCCGAAACAACACGAGGATAGGGAAGGATACATCCCACTAAGTGGTATTGATGAGGGAAGGATACATCCCAAAACACCACTAAAGGATAGGGAAGAATACCTCCCGATGATGATGAAAGTGTTGTTGATGAGGGAAGGATACATCTCAAAACAACACCAAAGGGATAGGGAATGATACTAATGGATGATGATGATGATGGGTCAAGGCTGATAACGAGACTAGGGACAAGACCAAGGATTTTATTAGGTGATTTGTACGAGATTGAATAGATGAGGAGAAGATTGATATGTGAGATGGAGAGAAGGATCTTAAGATTTGGTTTGATATCCAAAGATTTGGACTGCAGATGGACGAAAGCTCAGATTAGGGGTTTGGTTAAGCTCATATTGGGATAAGATTAAATCTCAGATGAGGATTGGATTGAAGACTAGAATAATTGAAGGATATGATTGGATTGATTATACACTGAGTTTCAGGGTTTAACGGGCGTAAGGTGTTGACAATCAGATTTTTCCTGATTTGGCAATTTTCAAAAATTGTCAAATTTTGCCATTTTAGGAAACCTCACGGATATACTTTTGGGAGTCCAAATTTTTTTCAAGAAATACCCAATATTGAGATAGGATGAATTGCCAACTAACATCCCAAATTCGAGATATGCATTTCAAGTTATGAGTGAAAACAATTTTTCAAAATGCTCGAAAAAAACACTAAATTGGGATTTTGAGGGTCAAGATGAAAGTTTGAGGCCCTGAAAACGTGGCAAAATGGGTTCCAAAGGCTTTCAAAGAAATCATTGGGAATCCACTTGTTATCTCATAACACAACCACCTGTCAAATTTCAACTCAAACGGACACCCGAGTCAAAAGTTATAGCCTCCGGAAGTTTCGGTGTAAAAATCAAAACCTTCAAAAATATGGTTTTTTGATAAATTTTAAAAATTTCAACACATGGGTTTTGTTAAGTAGCAAAATTAAAAAACTAGGTCAGGATTAGATTGTGTAAAAAAAGGCCAAAAATAGTGTAAAATCGGAGGGGAGGAAAAACGGGGCGGGGCGTAGCCGCCCCTATCCAGGGCGCCACCGCCACGGCTTAGGGCGGAGCCACCCCGTTGAGGGCGGAGGCGCCCCAGCTGGGGGCGGTGACGCCCAACTGTCGCGGGGTGGTGCCGCCTCGACCGGGGGCAGTTCTTCCCAGCTGTGGCCGGGCAATGCCGCCTCGACCAGGGGCGATTCCGCCCGACTGCGGCCAGGCATTTCCGCCTAGCTGCGGCGGGGTGGTTTCGCCCAACTGCGGTAGGGGGAGCCAGAGGGGAGGACAGAGGAATACAAGGGGGAAGATAAAGGGCGAAGAGATAGGAAAAAAGATGGAGGGATGGGGGATTGTGAAAAAGGATGAAGGGATGGGGGATATATGCAAGATGATAGAAATGAAATGCAATCCTAATGTAAGTTGCCATCTTCGGAGCACTGAGTTTTGCTATAGCATAAGACACCAAGTGCCAAGGTATGTGGAACCAAGGCGTAATAGTGGCTAATGCATGAAATAAACACAATAGACAAGAAGGCTATCCCAACACCCCAAAGTTACGAAGACCTTGGTCAGGCCAAGTATTGAGATAACCACAAGCACAAAAGGATGCCCCAGCATAACACAAGACCTCGGGGATCTTGGTGGGTACTACGTGGCACAACCAAGAAGACACAATCAAACAAAAGAGCAAGATATGTCCTTATGTGGACCAATCAAAACACGCCATAATATGATGGATCATGGCAGCCTTGACAAGTGATGATAGGGAGCTCAAATGATAAACAAAAGTCAAAAGCATCAAAAGATCGCAATCAATTTCAAATGTCCTTTGCCATAGGATCAAGGGGATAGATGGGATTGATGAGGTCTGTTAGGAATGATGCATCCTGTTGAGACCAAAGATGATGGATACTAAACTAAAAGATCGTTATGATGCGAGATGTTCAAAATCGATTGGATCTCATGATACAAGTGGATCTCATTTGTTAAGAACCAGCTAGATGAGGGCATAGCTTGAGGACATGACACAAGAGAGAGAAGACATGAGACTGACACAACCTAAAGAACTAGGGGCTCGAGGGCCGATCAAAGATTAGCCTTGCCTACATGAAAACACAGAGCCCTCGTAGTTCGGTGAAAGGTGGATGACTGACCAAGATGGAGACCTTGATGGATGGTAAAGATAGGATGGACAAAAAGAGAAAGACCGATGGTAGACGATAGAAGAGAAAAGTGGACAAGGAAGATCGATGATGGAACCCCAGGGGCGGATCAAATGATCGACCTTGCCTACGTGAAAGCGCATGGGGCAACGTAGTTCGACAAGACCAAAGGCAAACAATGGATAAAGGATGATAAGATGATAGGATAAGTGGATAAAAAGATGGGACCAATACGACAAGATAGGATAGACCTGTTGGATTGGATAGGATGATGACGATCACATAAAGCTCAGGGATGGGATAGTTATCAAAGCATTAAAATGACTTGGGATGATGATATAATAGATAGATGAGTGATGAAAATTGATAGGGGATTGGAAAGATGTGCAAGAGAAGTAGGGGTGATGATGATGAGATAAATGGCATTGGGTTGCATGGGGGGAGGCCTATAGCCATATACCAATGACAAGGGATTGTGAGATGGGATGAGGATAAAGATGAAAGAATGGATAGAGATATAGGGATGGGGGATGGGAGGGATTATTTGGATGGATGGGAATATAAGGATTGAGAGATGAAAGGGATGTTGTGATAGATGGATACGAAGATAAGGATGGGGAGATGGAAGGGATGTTGTGATAGATGGATAGGGACAGAAAGATTGGGAGATGAAAGGGATGCTAGGATAGATGGATACGAAGATACAGATGGAGAGATGGAAGGGATGCTATGATAGATGGATAGAGATATGAAGGGATGTTGTGATAGATGATGTCTCCAAGGACTATGTCACAAAGGAAGCAGATGCCCCCACTCTAGATATGTCATATATGAGGAGGCATGAGGGATAGAAGACAAGTGGATGGGAAGATAAAGGAGATAACTAGATGAGGATAGGATGGGTGACTAATGAATATGATAGAGCATGGATGAAGGGAATGTATACCAATAGGTGTCCAAAACATGCATAGATAGGTGCCCCTATTTTGATCAAGATCACCAGAAGGATGGAGGGAATGGGAGATAAATGGGATATGATGGTAGGATGCAGAAGATAGGTGGGATGGGGGGGATTTATGAAGAGGACAAATAACAGGAAGATGGGTGCATAGCTAGAAGCATAACGGATGGAGGGAATGCATATCAGGAAGTTGCCCCCAAGTGCAAATGGGGATTTACGCATGACGCCTGTTTTCTAGATTTTCATCATGGTATTTATCCAAAGCGCTTGTTTGCCAAGTTTTCACCATTGGATGGATTATTTCTCTTTACTATTTTTTTTTTTGATTTTGTAGATTTTTTGACTTTTTTGGATTTTTATGGATTTTGGACTTTTTTGGATTTTTGTGGATAGCAAGGGGATGAAAATGGATAAGGATAGGGATGTTGATAAGGGGATTTAGAAGACATGCGATAAGGATATGGATGAAGGACTCAAGCATCAAGTTCTATACAAGGTATTAAGAGCCCATGTTCGAACCGACTGTTGGATGTTGGTACAACCTTATTAGGATAAATAGATTATGCTTGAGGACGAATTAGAGGGATTTGATGGGGTTGATACATGAGATAATAGATGGGATGCTAGAAAGGGTATGGATAGAATGATGGGGTGGATATGTGATGGGGAGATGTGTTCAGGACCAACATTGGCACATGTGGTGATGGATGTGAAAAGATAATAGGATTAAGGGATGGAGAATGTGGGGATAATGGAGGAGATGGAATGGTGAATTTCGAGACATAAGGACCCAAAACAGACTTAGGAGATGAAAGGGGTGTATGATTAGCTTTTAGATTAGCGACTTTGGATGTTCTTATGGAGGCTTCATTTGTTTTCTTTGGGATCCACATGGTTTTGATGTTTGCTTTGGTGGGCCTTTGCGGCCTACAGATTTGATTTGGATTTTGGATTTGATTTTGATTTGCTTTAACATGTCTTTTAGAGGGGACATGGGAAGCTTTTAATTCATGTGGATGTTTAGATTGATGCATTTTTTCTTTAACAGCCAAAGTGCTTTTAGTAGCAATGGGATGGGTGTGAGGAGATGGATGATGTGGAGTGATGGACGTAGGAGTATGGGGATTATGTGTAGATGGAGGATGTTTAGGTAAGTGCCTTTGTTGATCCTGATTATAGGATATGCGAGAGAGATTTTTATGATGGATGAGATGGATAGGTGATGAATGGATGAAGGGATGGATAGGACGAGATGGAGGAGGTGGTCTTGGGATATAGGAGCCCAGAATAGACGTAGGACCTAGAGAAAACATGGGCATGGTAGATGGAGGATTGGAGATGGTAGATGGAGGGATGTAAGGACCCAAAATGGATGGAGCAGATGAAGGAGGAATATGGACGGTGGTTTTGAGGCGATACGATAGAGGAGGATGGATGGCAGCTTATGATTTGGTGGATCGATGGAAAGAGCTGACATTTTTTTTGGAAAAGGCTCGTTGAGGACGTCTAGAGGTTGTACCAACATTTTTGGATTGCGAGTCGTGAGTAGTACATCCAAGACCTTGCATACATATTTGTTCTTTGACTTGGATGGGCTCCAAAATACCTTGCTCATGAAGGCCTAGACCTTTTCCTTGATAGTTCATTTTCTTGAGTATTCGATCTAGGACAAGATTTTTGTTATTCTGGAAGAATGATGCGAGTTCATTATTAGGTGGAAGAGGAGGGTTGGTGTATATGCTGTGTTTTTCTTCTGCGAGGAGACCACCATGGAGGAATGTGAGAGGACCAAGGGGATATGCAAGTGGTGTGGGGATAGCATTTTTAGGCAATGATGGGGGATTATGAGAAGGAGATGATGGGATAGCAACATCAGGAGAGGGAGTAGGGGCCATGATAGGATATGGATTTGTGGTAATAGGCTCATGCGATGGAGATGGAGATGGAGCAGTGGAAGCTTGAATGACAAGGGGATCATGGGATGGAATGGATGGGGGACTGTGATCTTGAGGTGGACTAGATGGGATGATAGGATCTTGATCACGAGAAGGGGATATGTTGGCATGTTTTGGATTAGACTCTTGGCGTGACTCATCTTGTGTGGATGGAAAGATGACAGAGTGGTGGAGGGACTGTTTAAGTGGGGGAGAGGGGAGTATGAAGGATTCATGAGGTTCATTGGAATGGGTTTTGGTGCTACTAGGAGTGGGAGGAGTGGATTGGATTTGGGTGTCTTTGATGGATTGGGTGGATCTAGGAGTAGAGGGAGTGGAATGGACTTGGGTATTCGATGGGTTCAGTGGCTCTCATGGACAGATGTGGGTTCAATGGTTTGAGCAGTACATGGGTGGTAACATCAATAATAGGTGTGGTATGGAGAAGGGTCTCATCACTAGTGACCGTGGATGATGGATCTAGATGGCATGGTTCCATGACTTCAAGATGTGGAGTTGGGGATGGCTTCTTTGTAATGAGTCCTTGGAGAACTTCTGAAATGAGAGACTTGCATATGGTTGGCTTGGCTAGGGTGGTAGAAATGGATGAGGGATTATGGATTGGTGGACTAGGGTTAGATGGAGGAATGGGATTGAATGTAGGACTATGAGTAGATGGGGGATTAGGATTGGATGGAGGACTAGGAGTAGATGGATGAATGGGATTGGATGGAGGACTAGGAGTAGATGGAGGACTAGGATTGGATGGAGGGTTAAGGTAAGGATATTGGAGTGGTGAATTAAGATAGGGGACATGGATTGTGGATTAGGACAAGAGGATATAGGTGGTGTAGTGGGACAAGAGGATGTGGGCGATGGATTATAATAAGGGTATTGGGATGGTGGATTAGGATGAGGATATGTGGATGTAGGATTAAGGTAAAAGGGTGTGGATGTAGGATTAGTATGGGAAGATTGAGAAAGAGGATTACGATAGGGGGACATGGATGGGGAATTGTAATAGGAGTATTGGGACAAAAAATTAGGATAAGAGGATGATGTAGATGAAGGACATGACAAATATGGGGATGAAGAAGATACTGGATACCCATTGTCAAAGGTGGCATAAGGAGCATGATTAGGCATGGATGAAGACATAACGGGATAGCTCATAGGAGTAATTGGATTTTGGAAAGTGGGTGGAGAAAGCTTACTAAATATGATAGTGTCAAGGGGATCTATGTTGTATACCTCTTGATCGACAAGACTTTTGTTATTGTCGTCAACGTAATTAGGGTTTCCCTTGACTACTATTGATGGAGGATGAGGATTCATGGTGATGATAGGATAAATAAAATGGATCAAAGATGATGGACTAAAGCTCAAATTGGGATTTAAGTCAAGCTTAGATCAAGATTGGATTAAAGTTCAGATTGGGATGATTGGATGATGCGATGGGATTGATTTTGATTTTTATGGTATCAGATTTGGATTTGGCAAGATTGGATTTTGATTGAATTGGATTGGATTATTAAGATCAGTAGGAAGGCATTGGTTGAATGGATGTGATTTGATTGATTGGACAATTTGATCGAATGATTGGTTTTGATAGATTTGGATTATTGGATAGATATGATTGGATGATGAAAGATGTGAGAGAGACCTTAAGTTTGATCAAAGGAAGTTACCTTTAGTGGCCTAGAGCTTTGATTGATTAAGAGGATGATTACGGCACCGAATCCACCTTAAGATAAGAATGGATTGATTGGGCCGAGGATGATAAATTACGACATCGAATTCACCTCAAGATGGAAGCAAATTGATTGGGGTCGAAGTTAAAGACTAATAATCAAATTCAAGTGCTATGGTCAACTTGGGTAACCACTTTGTAATACAAGTTTAAGGCAGTTTGGTTATGAGTGGTGTTTGGTGATGTAAATGGTAAAAATATGACGTTTGCTAGGTGAGGGTATGGACTTTTGAATGGAATATGAGGAAATTAAAATGAATGGGTGGATTGAAGATGATTGTGGAGAATGAGTAGGGATTTAGAATAGTTAACAAAGATTTGGAGTGATAGGATGGAGGTTTAAACAGATCAAATGGAGGTTTTGGAAGACTTAAAGTGACGAAACAGAGGCTTGGGATGATGAGATAATGGTTGGGAATGATTAAATGATGGTTTAGAGGCTAAACAGATCCAAATGGGGTGATTTTGGGTGTTTAGGAGGGCAAATCCGCCCCTCTGCAGCAAAAATTAGGGGCGTTGACAGTTTTCTGCAGTAAATCAGGGGCGCTTCTTCCTTTCTGCAGCAAAATAGGGGGCACTTCCACCTTTCTGCAGTAAAACAAGCGCGCTTCTGCAATTCTGCAGCAAAATAAAGGGTGCTTCCGCCTTTCTATAGTAAAACAGGGGTGCTTCCGCCATTCTGCAGTAAAAAGGGGGCGCTTCCGCCTTTCTGCAGCAAAACAGGGCGCTTCCGCCTTTCTGCAATAAGACAAAGCTTGGTTTTGTGGAAATGGCTATGGCAAGGACGCAAAATGATAAAGTAAGGCCAAAGTATTAAAGATTTTACAGGTTTTTCACAAGAAAACACTTCAAGCAAGCACAATCCTATGATTAATGTTAAGGGTATGGCCAGGCAAGGTCTTAATCTAGGATGCACAAGGCTTCTAGGGAGTCCTCGATATACTCTCGGTATGTGAGGCACAACTGTGAACACCAGCCCGTCACAAGCGTGATTCGGGAACCCCAGTGAGATACTGAAAGGCTCGGACCAACTCTTCACGTCTATCTAGGTATCACCCTAACTTCGACACTCTGCCAATTATGACATGACTGGATTGGGGTACAACTTTCATTATCCCCCCTTTATATACCTTGACGGTACACGTGGTTAGAATCGTCCCTTGGGGTGATGAAATCCCCAAGCAGGTCCCACTAAAAAGAAGACACTAACCACTTCCAACTACTCCCTAGGCTCACACGAAGTGCAAGGGGAAAGTAAAAATAAATTAATGCCCCCTTGGGTGACACAATAGTAGACAAGCACAGCAAGCAATAAAGGTTACTTCCCCCTAATTAGACTATGTGCAAACAACAAGGATAGTTTTTCAGAAATTTGATCAAATAGATGGCCCTACAAGCAAATTTTAGTTGTCTTCTCCTTCGTTATTGGTTAATTACGCCATAATATGCTACAAAATATTAGCAAAAAATACCAATATTCTTGCCAAAACAACGTTAGAGGGTTATTACTTGAAAATAGCTAAAAATGAGAGCAAAAATAATGCTAAAATGACTGCTTTACCTTCCAAACTGTGCTATTTTGGGGTGCTTCCGCCTTTCTGCAGCAAAACAGTGGCGCTTCCACCTTTCTACAGCAAGAATAGGGGCACTGACAACTTTCTGTAGGGCGCTTCCGCCTTTCTGCAGCAAAACAGGGGTGTTGACAGCTTTCTGGGGCGCTTCCCCCTTTCTGCAACAAAACAGGGGCGTTGACAGCTTTCTGTAGGGCACTTCTTCCTTTCTGCAGCAAAATAGGGGTGTTGACAGCTTTCTGTAGGGCACTTCCTCCTTTCTGCAGCAAAACAGGGGAATTGACAGCTTTCTGTAGGGCGCTTCCGCCTTTCTGCAGCAAAACAGGGGCGTTGACAGCTTTCTGGGGCACTTCCGCCTTTCTGCAGCAAAAGGTTAGAGAAAAATAACCTTTCAAAATGAAAGGGTGTATCCACCCCTCTGCAGGAAACTTTATTAGATTTTTAAAAAGGAAAGTTGTACACCCCACTGCAAGAAAGTGTTAGAAACAAACTTCTAAGTATACACCTAACCGCAACAAACTGTTAGAAGAAAACGAAATTGTCAAATATAGGGCACTTTCGCCTTTCTGCAGCAAACAAGAGGGTGCTTCCGCCTTTCTGCAGTAAAGCAGAGGGCGCTTCTGCCTTTCTACGATAAAGCAGAGGGCGCTTCTGCCTTTCTGCAATAGGGCAGAGGGCGCTTCCGCCTTTCTGCGGTAAAGCAGAGGGCACTTCCGCCTTTCTGCAGTAAAACAGAGGGTGCTTCCACCTTTTTGCGACCTTTTCCTGCAAAATTCTTAGCTAAAACAAAGGTTAAATACAAGAACCCGTTTGTAGGTCCCACCGGGCGTGCTAGAAATGTGTACCTTAGAATTTTACCCTACTCTAATGTGCAAAATAACTAAAAATGCAAGTGGAAAAATACTAAGAACACTTCGAATATTAGCCTAAAGAGTGATAAAACAAGGAAAATAGATGAAATAAGATGTAAATTGATTTATACCTTCCTTGCTGTTGAAGACTCCTTGGTTGGCCCTTGATTTTGATGGATTTGTGTGCTCCTTGGATGGCTTATGATGTAGCTAGATGCAAGATTGAATGTGTGAAATGATCAAAGTGGATGGCTAAATGATAACAAGTGCTTGAGAATGCAAATTGGCAGCATAAGGTTACTCAAATCCAAAAGTGTTAAAAAATTCCCTTGAGGAGGGGGGATTTATAGAAGAATTTGAATTCTCTAGATAATTCAATGGTTGAGATTCATCCATCAAGGTCAAGATGAAGGGCTATGGTGAGTTGAGAACTCACAAGCCCTCACATCTTGACATGTGGATGGTGAAGTGGCTAAGGGGATATGAGGTGAAGGTGAGGTGGCCGAAAGGTACATGATGTGGAGGAAGGACAAGTACCTTGCAAGTACGTTGGGAGATGGGAAGAATCTTGGGTGAATAAAAGTGAATTTTAAATTCACAATGATTGGAAGAATCTAGTGGATAAGACAATGTTCCCAAAAGGTGGGAGTTTGTCACATGTGACTTGATGTGACAAGTCAAAGATTCTAGAAGATGCAAGGGAAAAGGGGATTCTTGGAGGAATAAAAAGGAATTAAAAATTCCTTGGGGGATGGAGAGAGTTGACCAAGGTACTGATTAAGATTAATTAATCAATGATTAGAAGATAAATAAGGATTAGAAGCCAACTTGCAAAAGTTGGAGGATGTGACACATCCTAATCAAGGATTAGGCATGTGCACATCCCTAATGAAGAGATTAGGAGATGGATTAGGATTAGATGAAAATGACATGTGAGGAATTAACTAAATGTAATATTTATTTAATTCATTTAATGAAAAGGGGATTAAGGAGAGTAAAGTATTTAATTATTAATTAAATACTTTAGGGATTTGGCATAATTAAGGATATTAATTAAATAATGGCAGTATTATTTAATTAACGAAAATAAGATGAAAGGGGATGAATTTGGATAAATTAAGTGTCCAAATTTAGATGTCTACAAGGGGTAAACAAGATGCTTGTGAAATTGGTGAGCTATTATTAGCTTGTAGAAGACCATCTAGGTTGTACTCCATGTTTCTTAATGAACAAATTTTGAGATGGAAATTACAAAGAATTCACCAAAATCAACCACATGACCCTGTTGACAAGGAATTTGTAAAGATTTTTGTTGAGTCACTCCCTGAACAGTAATATTTTTTATGTGAGTTCTTTGTTCATAATCTGCTCCTAGAAGAATATACATATTTCTTTGTTAATTTATTTGTGGGAGAAGTAGAATTAAGATCATTTTTTCCACAATGAGAAATTAGTTGCACTGGCAAGACAGATCTAGAGAATATGCACAGGCAGAGAGGACTATAGGGTTACAAATGAGATATCCTCATAGAAAGCCTTTCTTTTTCAAGGCACAATTTTTGGGTGTTAGACTTAAAAGGGAAGTACATGGAAAATATAATAACAAACTTTGGTTGTGCCATGATCACTTCTAGGAACAAGGGCCAAAATTGATAGGACCAACTTGGCATGCATGTGAAGAGCGGTATACCCCTCTCCCTATGCATCTCAAGAAAAGGGAAATATTATCACCCCTTAATATTAGATGGTCCTACAAAAGAGCAGTAGCTTTGGCCAAGATCCTTGGAGAATTGAAAATCAACTGGATTGGTATGAGGTACAGACCTCCTCTCCTCCTTTCACAACCTCCTTCAATATATACCAATTTGGACTAGAGTGAAGATGGCTTTGCCAGATGGAAACAAAGGGTCACTTTTCATTAGGGATTCTTGAGAAACCCAGAGCAACTAGATATAGAAGCCTATGATTTGTATGACCTCAGTTCTAAATAGGAGATGAATAAGAGGAATGAAGGACAAGAGGCACACTAGAGAGCAAGAGGACCTGCTCAGGCTTAGGAAGGGGAGGAAATGATGAGGTAAAAATAACCTCATCAATATAATGGACTCAATACACAAACCTATACTTTTTAGCCCAATTTACTCTGCCAATTAATTACCTTTAGGATAAATAATTTCTCTCTTTTTATGAATAAGCGTGCAAACTTTATTTCTTGGAATTAGTCAAATTAAGCTAACTTATGTTGATTTAATAGTTTAGTCCTTGAGCATTTTATAGGTCAACTTCCACTCTCTATTACCACTCTAGTTAAAAGGGGAAATGAATGTAGATCTTAACACTTTTGAAAGCAAATGAGTGGGCGTCGGAATTCCAGGAATAGATGTTATGGGCCGAGTCTTTGTAATTATGTTATTTTCAGTTTCAAAAACTTTATGGTTCATGTCAAGCCTCTTTAATGCTTCATGTCATGGGCTTTAAAGTCCATTAGTTATTGACAAATTTGTTAAAGACTTTATCGATTGAAAAGTAGGATTTTGTTAGCCGCTTTCATATAAAAACATGTAACTATTGCAAATGATGAATACAAAAGAATACTGTTATGCTGCCAATATGTCTTTTTGAGAAAAACTGCTATATGAATGAAAAATGAGTTTTCCTGCCACACTTTGATTACTAAGTAATATGAATGAAGTCTTGTGAATGAAGTATCAAGGAGATTTCCAATGCATGTGATTTGGGATAGATGTAGACACACCCAAGAGCTGGCCACTCAAGGGTTATAGATAGATAGATAATTATTTTAATTTTCATTCTGCATTTTCTTTTAATAGATAAAAATTATAGTTGAAATTCATTTTCATGTGTGTGTGTCATATTGTCAATGTCAATCCTGCAGGTTGTAGCTAAGTCTGTAGTTTCTGAATTTAGAATATGAAGTTCTAGAGCACCTTCCTTCAATTGTTTCTGTTAAACCGTTTTATGTTAGCTATTGAATTGTTATCTTTTGTACTAGATCAATGTTTCCTAGTTTCTTTACGAGTTTTACTTCTTCAACAATTTACACGTTCTATAGATTAATTATTTATATGCTTTCTAACTTAGTGGTGATGTTTTTCAGATTAATAGTTTTTTGCTTCTTAGTTTAGATCACTTCCAACTTTCTAGATAGATGTTTTACTGCTTTCAAGTTTAGAGATTCCCTAGTTTAGAGTTTCATTTATCTGTTTGGTATTTAGGAAACCTGAGTGAGAGATAGCTGAGATGTCTTCTATTGCATACAACCTTTGGACACTACTCGATCGATATATGAATGTGTGTATTAACTAAAGTGTTAGGACCTGATGACAACCTATCAGACACGAAAAAAGTAACCCTTTTACTTTTTCTTGTTTTGTCCCTCCTTGTGATTATTTGGCTTGATTTCACCTTGATTTAATGTTTTAATGTGACTTATACATTCACATTAGGTCTTGAATATTCAAATTATTAAGACTTTATGATATCTTGTAAAGGTTTTGTGAAGTGTTGTAACACATTTCTACACTTTTATAGACCCTTCTTATTATAATTCATCTAAATATTCCCTTTTTATTGCTTACCAAGTCTTATTTTAAAGTGTTGTAAAGTATTGTAATAAACTTTCACACTTTTCTAGGCTTGTCACCACTAATTACACCTTTTTATGCTTTATTTGGCCCCTTTATGCATTTACAAACCTTAATTAAGTGTGTTTTTTAATATAAACCTGACAAACAACATTAAAGGCAACTTAATCCCTGACACCCACTTGCATGCATTGAGCGGGACCCATTCGCCATGGGTGGCAACTGAGTCCCTCTTGGCACAAATTTCAAAATAAATTCAAATCTCTTGCAAGTTTTTATTCATTAAACCTTAGGTCGACCTGTGATGTATTTTTGGGAAATTAGGGCATAAGTGTGTATAAATAAGGGTTTTTCTATCCATTTTAACCCCCATTCATCCATTTAATCATCTCATTCATTATTGTATCCATCTAAGCACTTGAGCATCATAACATCATTCAATCAAGCAATTATCAAGCATCTTTGAGCAGCCATTGACATATCTTCAGACTTCATCATTAAGGGTTTGGTAAGTTTATGACATTGTATGTTGCTTATTTATCATTCTCTTCATATTTCATTTCATTATCAAGGGTTTGATTACCAAAGTGGGGTTTGACCAAGGCAAACCCCTATACTCTAACCCTTAACCATTTTCCCCCTCTTTGCATGTGTGTTTGCATATCTTGTAGGAAAATTTTTCAAAAAGATAGGTGTTGAAAAGTGGTCAACAAGTCATCAAAGTTACTCAAGTCAACAAAGACCTAATTCAAGCTTGGAGACATCATTCAATTCATTTTCTGCAGATATGGATTCGTCAACTCGACAAGAAGACAGGTACAGATCTAGACCCATAGAGTTGACTTCATAATTTGCAGATTTCTGCAGGTGGACTGATTCACCATCGTTGGAGAATGAGTCCCACTGTTAGGTTGGAAAAAGTGATTTTTGAGGATTTCAATTCCCGACACCCCAAAATCTGTTTCAACATAATTTACTAGAAGCAGGACTAATTCACCATCTATGGCGAATGATTCCCAGTGGTCATCAACAGCGATTTCTTAAACATTCCAAAACCTTCTAGCATCAACATTCCATCTCCAAGTGCACTCCATTTAGTCTCGTTAAGTTTTGTTTTCATTTGTGCATGTTTCTAGTTCATGTTTGCATACAACATTGTGTTTTCCAGCACTTTTCATTTCCTAGTTTACATTAAAAAATTGATCTATTTCATTAATTTTTTGCATTTAGTTTACTCCATATCCCTCTTTGAATGTGAATATTTCATTTTGGCTCCAATATTATCTCCTTTTAGGTGAAAAACCCTAGAAGGAGCATAAAGCATTTACGTGCCAAAATCTTTGTCTACAAATGCCCCTATAAAGACCCATATGCCCTTGGGAGAATGAGTCCTCCTATTCACACCGAAACTAATTTTTCTGGGTAGGAACATAGTCCTCTACACTTCCCAGATCTACCTACAAACTATTGTTTCATTTTGTGCATTATTGGTATCTTGCATTTTACATATTAGGGAAAATAACCTAATTAGGTTAATCATAGTAAATCAATTCCAGTCTATTTCCAAGGCTCAAAAGGATTGGATATAGGTTTGATTGATTCACTTTCATGGTTGAAATTCAATTTAAACACCTCATTGATTTGCATCCTAATATACCTTTAAAAAAGGAAGAGATTCATCCTAGGTTTGGACACTAAACTTAGGGTTTCCTTTTTCTTATGCTATAGTGTGTTTATTGATAATGTTAATTTTTTTATTATAATGGTAAATACAAAATACAATAAATATATGCATCCCCATAATAATATCTCTTGACGTCTTTTAGATAGAGTTTTCTAAATATAAGTACGCTAGTTATATATATGGCTACAAAATCTTATAGTCATTATATGTACGACTAAAAAATCACAAAATTGAATAATCCCATATATATGAAACTACAAGATCAAAAGATTAAACTCAACTTTTAAAAAATTATACATTTATCAATATATGCATACATAAAAAAACTCCTCAAAATAAAAAATAATATAAAAATATAAATCTAATTATTATACACATATATTTATGTCGAAGGTATTCCCTCTTTGAAGTTTGTACACTAAATTTTTAAATTGACGTCTCATTTTGTTGGAGAAGCTATGCAAGATGATTTAAACCATCTGGACCATTTGATAGCTCAATCTTTTTCTTGATAAAAACCGCTTTGGAATTGGGAAAAGCATATTTGTTTGAAAATTTTAGCGACTGAAAAGGTGTCCACTATTTTTTTTTGGGCTATTCTTCTCATGTTCTACACTTCGATCATAAATCTTGTCAATTGGGCTAGTCAAAATAAGAGAGTGATTAACAACGACATGAAAATCTATCAAATTTTGTGGAAAACTAATGACAAAAGGCGGAAATGAGGTTATTGAATAAACCATATCACTAATACATATGTAGAATATAACTATTGAAGAGACATTATTTTTTAAATAAATGTATGGCTATATTAAAATACACAAAACAAAAAAGTTCATAACCTATAGTAAAAAGTTAAATATATTAGGTATGTGGGCCCCATATTACATTTTACATTAGAGATATATTTTATAAATATTATATATTAATAATAATAAACTAATATTACTCCCCCATTCATGGGGATGCAGTAGGTTGATCATGTTATTTCATTCATAAAGGATGTCTCTTGGACTCCACTAGAGAAGACTAGGTGAAGATAAACTTTGACAGCGCTTCCTAGGGTAATCCTAGGCAGGCTAGGACTAGATGTGTAATTAGAGACAACAATGGGAATGTCAAGATGATAGCAGAAAGGAAATTGGGGAGTTCCACAAACAATGAAGTTGAATTCTAAGTGGCTTTGCCTATCTTGGAATCAGACAGAGGATAAATTGCGGAAACATCCATCTAGAAGGAGATTCACTAAATATAGTGAATTCTATATTCAAAAATCACACTCCAAACTGGTCTTTATGCAAATGGCTTGAACTAATATCCTCTCATCTAAGTAGTTTTGATAATTTTAAAATATCCCACGTCTACCACTGCAACATTTAGAACCAAATAAACATCAAATTAATCACATTAACAAGAAGTAATTACAAATACATCAATACATGAAAAATAACTCCATACAAGATGTGAATTCATATGACATTATCATTCATACATGAATAATAAGTACATGAAATAACATGATACAATAGTTGACTTAGGCAGTCTATCACCAACAAGTCATAATAATACAATAAGAGTACAAGTAATGTACACAAACACTAGAATCTTTAATAGTTCAATCCAATAATCATCCACAATTCAAAGGATGAGAACATGGTCCAGGCGGCTTTTTCCACCCAACCATGAAGCTTACACTTTCCCAAAGAGTTCTTCTTGACATGAAGAACCACTGACCCTGCATGAGATTCTTAACAAAAAGAAATCGATGAATAGGATGTATTTTGGTACATTCCTAATATATCTACATGCATTTCTATCGTACGAGAACATGTTATGATCAATATTAGGAATGACAAAGAGAAAATATATAATAAAGAAATAAATCCATCTATTTCAATGGTTTAAGTCACTTGGCCAAACATATAATTGTTTACAAGTAGAACTAGAAAAAAGAAATATCTACGCTCCTTGTTGACCCATACTCAACACCCATCCCATAAGGTAAAATTTCCACAAACACTCATGAAAACAATCTTTTATTTATTTAATACTTAATCATAACTTACAAAAATAAGAATTTGAATCTTTTTATGCATAAAAAATAAATAAAATATGCGGTGAAACGACATGCAATTCCTTATATTTTACATCCAACTAATTTCCATGAATACATTGCTATTAGTCATGCATCATTTAAAATAAATATAATTCTATTTTGTCTTCATGAAATAATTAACTAGTCTTAACATCTTGTGGGTTTTAAAATAGTAATTTAATTTAATTAAAATGGGTAGAATTTACATGAAAATAACAAAATATTGATGAGTCGAATCTAACAAATATCTCTACAGTTGTCGCTTCAATCTATTCACTATTGTATGCATGACATTAAATCACATAAGCTAGTTCAATCTATTGCAATAACTATGTATCTAATGTTTCTATGGTTGAAGTTTGAATCTATTCACAAAATTAATAAAATAAATTCATTCTTTTTTTAGTTTTTGTCTTAATCTACTCACAAAATTAAATAATAATATTTCCCATTAAATCATCCATCTAGTGTTGGGCAATGATTCCATGAGTGACATTGTCTTAATCTACTAAAGAGAAATATTTTGCACTATATCTATCTCTCTATCTCTCCCTATCACTCCCTCTTTTTATATCTCTACATTGCATGTATCCTCTCTTTCTAGTTCTCTCTCTCTCTCCCCCTCCCTCTCTATTTATTTATATATATATCTCCCCATCTCTATCTCTATCTCCATATCTC
>VDFB02232231.1:61617-118242 GCA_007258455.2 Sequoia sempervirens
CCATTACACACCAAGGTGTGATTGCTAATTACATTGAAGGCATTTCCTATTTGAAGTTTGTCCAACTAAATTTTTAAATCAACGACTCATTTTGCTAGAGAAGTTGTGCAAGATGATTTAAATCATCTAAATTGTTTGATATCTTAGTCTTTTTCTCTAGTCTATTATGTTGGGTGCATTTATTGCCTCTACCTTTGATGGCGATGTTTATGCCCATACCTAACTTTTGCCTTTACCATCTTTACCTATTATACAAGTTAAATCCCTACCTATGATGGTATATGACATTATGCTTGCAATTGTCTTTGGTGGCCATGTACATAGGTGCTCTACATTGATTGAGGCATAATTAGAGGTGCACAATTAGCAGTGTGATAGATAGGGATGAGTGTCAATGCCTGTCATCCCCACCCTACCACCCACCCACCAAAATTGATTGTTCAGGGGTTATATTATCCTTTGAACCCCCAAATATATTTCCCCCTACTCAAATATTATTTTTATTGAAATTTCCCTTGCTCTCCATGGCTACTAGGCTACTTATGAAAATAGTTCCAAGAATTGGGTCATAAAATCTCTTAATCAGTGTGCAATGATGGAGCTCTCACCACACCTATTCGATCCCACAAGGGCTAAGCTCTTCCCTGCCTCTAATTTAAGGTCTAGGTTTTCAAAAACTATAACTTGTGGTTGATTAGGATAACAAAATTTGACTTTCCCAAACTTTATGTCTCGCTTCAAGTGTTGGACGTTGAATGCTTTTAGATCTTTTGGTTCCATCAGTGTCTTCTTGTCAAGGATTTTGAAGATCGAATTCATAGCTTCCCTACCTTTCATAACATTTGGAGATAAAATCATTGTCTTTGAGAGTGTATAAGAAGCAACAATTAAAACCATATTTTCCACAATAACTTTAAAAATGGTTATTGTTCCATTATAAACAAGTCTCGAGGCATTCCAAAGAGCCAAAGCATAGGAGAAAAACATGCCTAACTAAGAAAGCCCATATAACAACTTTGCAATTTGCTTCTTTTGAAGTTGCATCTCACCAGTTTAGTGAGAAAATTCTAAAATAAACACATAACCTTCTTCTCTTTGCTGAATGTTGTAAGGGTAAAAGCACAAAGTTGTGTCACACTTTTGGCCAACTAAATGGTTCTGAGTGAAACTGTTTTGACCTAAATTTTTTTGAACAAAATAGTTTCACTTGAAACCATGTGGCCTATACATGGCACATAGAGTTTTGGGTGAAACCCTTTTGCCTGAAGGTAAAAAAATTGAATTTTTCCCTTGTCGCTTTAAAATGTGACTCAATTTATGTGTATGGTTTCAATAGAAAGGGTTTCAATCGAAACCCTTTCTACCAAAACTGTCTATGTGGCATCCTAGTTGGCATCCAACTCAGTATATTTTTAGAATTTTTTGAAACTTTCAACTTCAACTAAATATTTCTTCATTCAAATTTTAGTTTCATCTAAAGGAGCACACAATTAGTTTCATCTAAATTTGATCAAAATGTCGAGTCATGGGATGGTATAGGAGTTTAAGGTCATGAAGTGGGTCAATAAGGTCTAAAAAGACCATTAGAATTGTATTTGGTGTTCATTTTTGTAAAACAATGTTGTCAATAATGCTCGAGAGAGCAAAATGTGTAAATGAGGTCTTTAAAGGGTTTAGAGTTTCAAATCTTGGCTTAGGATGAATAAGGTCACATTTGATCATCAAAAAGTGTATTAGGTAATTTTTGAAGTGTTTAGAATGTTTAGGGATTCAAAAAGTGAAAAAAACAAATCTTGTAAAAATTGTTGTCAAGGTAGAGTGCAAAAATGGCAAAATATGGAAGTTAAAGGGCCAAGAGTCATGTAGAGGTTGTTGAATCAGTTGTAGGAAGTTGAAGTAAAAGGCATAAATAGCCTCAAAGCATCGTTGTAAGGTGTGTGAGGATAATTATTGAAGATATTTGTATTGAAACATCAATAAAAAGTTCATATTTTTCTGAAGATCTTTGTATTGAAACATCAATAAAAAGTTTAGATTTTTCTATTTTTCTGCAATTAATTACTTTGTACGGCCTGTAATGCTGTAATTTTCTTGGGGGAAGTCATTTGGATTTGTGATAACATGAGTCTAGTTTCTTATGCACTTGGAATTTCGAATTTTCATTAAGAAATAAGGGATTTATGGCAGATTTACTTCAGGCGGCTAAAACCTTATTTTGGGGTAACTAGAAGCAAAGAAAATGTTGTATCCCTTATTTTAACCATTGGAATCACTTGAGAATTGGTAAGGATGTCTGTATTTATGTCTTCTTTCAAAGTTCAAAGTCTCAGATCGAGTGATGAAGGTTAACATAAGAAATATTGATGCCCTAGGTATGTTTTTGGGCAAAAATCTGGAAAATAGCTTGTGAACAGTCAAGTTTTTGTGTTTAAATGATGAAAAGGATATTATTCTTGAATGATATTGTTTCTAAAAGGTGTTTGGTGTATTATGAATCCATTTCAATTTTGAATTGGTGAGTTTACAAGTTTATGAAGCCAATTTAATGACTGTCTTGTCTAGACAAGGTAGTTGTAGCCATTTTTGGGACAGGAAAAGAAGGTTTTGTATTGGTATTTGATGAAATGTTTTGAATAGAGTTTAGAGGATGATTAAATATGTCTATGTAGACATAATTACACTTGTTTGTGGCATTTAGGCAGAAGTAAAAGGCTTGGGAGCTTGGTGTTTGTTTTGTGGATGTGGCCTAAAGGGCCTAGTTGTTGTTTTGAACAATATACTTGGAAAGTTCACTTGTGGGAGTTGTTTATGTTGATAGAAAGGTACGGGTCAGTGATTTTGATGTTGTTTAAAATGTTTTGAGAAGTATTCAAGTGATTTTTTGCCTCGTTTTCAGTTTGATGGTTTTGATTCAAGAGTTTGTGATGGGAAAAGTGAACTTGAAATGAGAAAATAAACAAAGAATGTTTTGAGTTTTGTTAGATGGGATTGAGATAAGTTGTTTTCTTCCTCTCTTATTGGATCAAAGTGGTATCATAGCCTAGAAAGGTCTAGGTAGAGAAAAGTGTTTGTGAGTTGTGGTTTGTGCAGGTTAAGAAGAACCTAGTTGCTATCAAGAGAAGGCAGAGAAAGTTGAGAGAAGTTGAAGCAAGAAGAAGATTTCTTGAGAGTAGAGAACAAGATGGAAGTGTTAAGAAGGTATTTTCAGGTAGAGGAAGAAAGGAAGAGACAAGAGATGATTGACTAAGAGATAGCTGAGTTAAAGCAAGAGATGAGAAGGGAAGCAGAGTTCAGTGATTTTTATGTAGAGAAAGTTGAGAGAAGTTGAAGAAAGAAGAAGCTTGCTTGAGAGTAGAGAACAATATGGAAGTGTTAAGAAGGTATTTTAAGGTAGAGGAAGAAAGGAAGAGACAAGAGATGATTGACAAAGAGATAGCTGAGTTAGAGCAAGAGATGAAGAGAAGGGAAGCAGAGTTCAATGATTTTTATGCAGAGTATGTGATGAAGATGGAACAGTGGACCAGAAAAGCAACAAGTTGGCACTTGACCATGAAAAAGAAAGTTGAATGGCCCATACAAAAGATTATTCGAAGAAGGAAAATTCAAGCAAAGACAACATCAAATGAGGCAGAGGTAGAGTTTGTTGAGCAAAGTAAGATGCAAGTTGAGATGCATAATATTCCAATTGTGTTTGAAGATGAACAAAGTTCTTTGTTTGTTGATGAACATATTGATGTTGAGATAGATGATAGGGTTGTTGTTGGTAATCAAGTAGTTGATGAATTTTTTGTAGAGAAGGTTGTTGATGTTGCTGATAAGGTTGATATTGATAATCAGGATGTTGTTGATTATAAAATTGCTAACAAAGATGTTGCATATTTGTTTGCTAATGAGGTGTATGCAGATTTGCAAGCATATAGTGTAGGTTGTGGTTATGGTGAAAATGTTTTCATATGGTACTTTGATGATGAGAATGAAGATATAGATGATGTTGTTGAGGTATATGCACAAGAAATGGACTTTTGGAGCATGAAGATTGAGAGGTTGCTAGAAAAGAGATGGTATAAGAAGAAGAGAGAGAAGGACCCAGGAATAGTTGCCAAGATGAAGAGAACATTTCAAAGGAATTGGAAGAACAGGAAGGAGCAAACTAGTTTTCAAGAGGACTTGGAATTTCTTTTCTCCGGGAGTATGGTGCAAGAGCACCCAATTAGTTTCATCTAAATTTGATCAAAATGTTAAGTCATGGTTTGGTCTAGGATTTTAAGGTCATGAAGTGTGTCAATAAGGTCTAAAAATACCATTAGAATTGTATTTGGTGTTCATTTTTGTAAAGCAATGTTGCAATGTTGTCAATAATGCTCAAGAGAGCAAAATGTATAAATGAGGTCTTTGAAGGGTTTAGAGTGTCAAATCTTGGCTTAGGATGAATGAGGTCATATTTGATCATCAAAAAGTGTATTAGGTCATTTTAGAAGTGTTTAGAATGTTTAGGGATTCAAGAAGTGAAAAAAATAAATATTGTAAAAATTGTTGTCAAGGTAGAGTGCAAAAATGGCAAAATATGGAAGTTAAAGGGTCAAGAGTCATGTAGAGGTTGTTGAATCAGTTGTAGGCAATTGAAAAAAATGTGAAAAGGCATAAATAGCCTCAAAGCATCCTTGTAAGGTGTGTGAGGAGCATTATTGAAGATCTTTGTATTGAAACATCAATAAAAAGTTCAAAATTTTCTATTTTTTTGCAATTAATTACTCTGTACGACCTGTACTGCTGTACTTTTCTTGGGGGTAGTAATTTGGATTTGTGCTAAAATGAGTCTAGTTTCTTATGCACTTGTAATTTCGAAGTTTTATAAAGAAATAAGGAATTTATGGCAGATTTACTTTAGGCGGCTAAAACCCTATTTTGGGGTAACTAGAAGCAAAGAAAATGTTGTATCTCTTATTTTAACCATTGGAATCACTTGAGAATTGGTAAGGAGGCCTTTTTTTATGTCTTATTTCAAAATTCAAAGTCTCTGATCGAGTGATGAAGGTTAGCATAAGAAATATTGATGCCCTAGGTCTATTTTTGGGCAAAAATCTGGAAAATAGCTTGTGAACAGTCAAGTTTTTGTGTTTAAATGATGAAAAGGATATTATTATTGAATGATATTATTTATAAAATGTTTTTGGGTGTATTATGAATCCATTTCAGTTTTGAATTGGTGAGTTTACAAGTTTATGAAGTCAATTTAATGACTGTCCTATATGGACAGGGTAGTTGTAGCCATTTTTGGGACAGGGAAAGAAGGTTTTGTATTGGTATTTGATGAAATGTTTTGAATAGAGTTTAGAGGATGATTAAACATGTATTTGTAGACATAATTACATTTTTTTGTGGCATATAGGAAGAAGTAAAAGGCTTGGGATCTTGGTGTTTTTTTGTGTGGATGTGGCCTAAAGGGCCTAGTTGTTGTTTTGAACAATATACTTGGAAAGTTCACTTGTGGGAGTTTTTTATGTTGATAGAAAGGTATGGGTCAGTGATTTTGATGTTGTTTAAAATGTTTTGAGAAGTATTCAAGTGATTTTGTGCCTCATTTTCAGTTTGATGGCTTTTATTCAAGAGTTTGTGAAGGGAAAAGTGAACTTGAAATGAGAAAATAAACAAAGAATGTTATGAGTTTTGTTAGATGGGATTGAGATAAGCTATTTGATTCCTCTCTTATTGCATCAAATTCATAGCTTCCCTACCTTTCATAACATTTGGAGCTAAACTCATTGTCTTTGAGAGTGTGCAAGAAGCAACAATTAATACCATCTTTGCCACAATAACTTCAAAAATAGTTGTTGTTCCATTACAAACAAGTCTTGAGGCATTACAAAGAGCTAAATCATAGGAGAAAAACATGCCTAACTGAGAAAGCCCATATAACAACTTTGCAATTTTCCTCTTTTGAAGTTGCATCTCACCAGTTTAGTGAGAAAATTCTAAAATAAACACATAACCTTCTCCTCTTTGTTGAATGTTGTAAGGGTAAAAGCACAAAGTTGTGTCACACTTTTGGCCAACTAAATGGTTATGAGTGAAACAGTTTGGACCTAAACTGTTTCGATCGAAATATTTTCACTTGAAACCATGTGGACTATACATGGCACGTAGAGTTTTGGGTGAAACCCTTTCGCTTGAAACTAAAAAAATTGAATTTTTCCCTTGTCGCTTTAAAATGTGACTCAATTTATGTGTATGGTTTCAATTGAAAGGGTTTCGATCGAAATCCTTTCGTCTGAAACCCTTTCTACCAAAACTGTCTATGTGGCATCCTAGTTGGCATCCAACTCAGTATTTTTTAGAATTTTTCTGAAACTTTCAACTTCAACTAAATATTTCTTCATTCAAAATGATTAAAAAAAAACCCTTTTATAGAGCTCAGGGTGGTGAATACAAATATATAATCTTTTTGATATTTTGATTAGTTTTAATATATATATGTATTCTTTAAAATAATGCAAGTAGGTTGCTAAAGTTAAAAAAGAGGCTGATTATAAATCAAAAATAAAATAGAAAAACATATTTAAAAAATTTGAAAAATATAGGTGCACCAAAGAAGAGAATCTTCTTCAAAGGGGTATAATTTGTTTTTTGAAAATGATAAAAAGTAGACAATAGTTGACATCAAATAAAAACTATCAAATTATGGTAGGTTTGATTTTAAAACATTACTATGAGAAAAATATACATCAAAATTTCAATTTTTTTTCCATGCACTAGATATTGAAGTTATCTATTTGGAGAAAAAAATTAAAGGTAAAATGAAGTTTTTTCTATTTGATTCTTGATGTCAACTGAACGTCACTTTTTCTTGAAATTTTTAGCATTTTAAAATGTGATCTTAAATTGATAAAAGAAATCAAAACAATTTTATTTTTTTTGAAAATTTATAAGAATAAACTTCATCAAGAGTTCTACATTTCATTAGTTTACATCATTTTGAAATTCAAAACATAAAGACCACTTTTATGTGGTCGAAGTTGAGATTTTTTTTTGGTGTTGGTCGATTCCTTTATAAAGTGTGACACATGTTTATACTTTTTCTTATATTTCTCACTACTTTGCTTGCCACAATGGTGGCTTCATTGTGTGCCTTGGATTGATCTCCACCAAATCCCTTATTTAACTTAATTAATTTAATTCTATACAAAATTGAGCAATATTTTCTTCAAGGAGAATAGGGTACATGGTGAGGAGGATTAAGCATAATTACCATGTAGTTGTGAAGCATTTTATCAAGGAAGCAATGATATTGGTGAATTTTTGAGCTTGATAAAAAGTAGTTCTTCAATTACAACCTTTATGTGAGTCCCATCTAAAGAAATGTATGAGGAGATTTGAAGGCTGGAAAATGGTGTGGAGCCCCCTCGCTCTTCATGGCTACTAGACTACTTATGAAGAACGACGTGATGAGTGTGGCACCTTCACACCATTTCAACGAGTGCATCCTCTGTGGTGACGTGGTTGTTGAGAAGGCTCATGGCCTAGACACTTGGGACTATGTTGTGACCTGCACCCTGTTTACAATGTAACACTAACATCGTGATGAAAGTCATTTAGTCTAAATACAAGGGATTTCGAGGCTTGAATTCCTTGGTGGATGTCGAAGGTGGCATTAGAGTGACCCTCACAGAGATTGTGAAGGCCCATCCTCACTTTGCATACATATTTTCCAAGTGATAAAAACACTTTGATGGATGCCCATACCCAATCCATGAAGAGGATGCTATAGTAGAGATTGTGGAAAATTTGGCTTGAAGCAACATGCTTTCTACAACTTGACACGTTTAGTGACGTTTGACAAGTGTTCATCAATTTATCCTCCATTAAACAAGTGAAAAACTAGATAAATTAATTTTTAATGACTTTCAAAACTTTAGCTGATTAAGTTTATATGTATTACAAGTATACAAGAATAATTGATGTATTTTTTAAAATTATATATTTATATAAAATATTATAAATGCAATATTTACATATATTTCTTATTTATATATATTAAATAATAAATAAGAAAGAAATAGTTACATAATAATATTTACATTATATTTCATACTTATTTATATTTAAAATAATACATATATTTCTTACTTATTTATTATATATTCTATTTTTTAAATCATGCTTATTTTAAATATAAACATAAAATTTTATATAACTAATATATGGATTGTTATGTTCAAAGATTTAGTCTATGTGAATTATTAAAATACAAGACATAACAAGAGAAGAAATAATGACTTGGTCATTTTTCTTGTTTTGCATGTGATCATATGTCCTTTAATTAAGTCCTCTTTCATTCCATTAGATTATCCAATAAAAGAAGAACAAGGGTTTTTTATGAGATTTTCAATAGTTGTCAACTCATTTTCAATGATGCAAACACTCCCCATTGTATACCTTTGAAGGACATTGGTGAGAAAGCTATTTTTGTGATCCAAAGTTAATAACGTACAAATATAATGCAAGATGATTGAAATGATCTCATTTATCAAAATTTTGTCATTTCTTGCTCTCTAAAAGTTACGTGGTGTATATTTTGTTATGTTGTCGTATAAACAGTGAATTTTTAGATACGAACTATCAACTTCAATCAAGTACAAATTTTAAATTGTTAAAGATGTAGATTCAATTTAGGGAGTTTCAAGTTCATTCCATGGAGATGTGTAGGAAATTTTAACAATATTAACAGTTTCTCTTTTATATTATTTACGTAGATTTTAACAATAACATATACATAGTATATAAAATATAATATTTTATCAAATTAATTGTATATTATTAATTATTACTATTATAGTATAATACTAATTTATTAGCACATGTTATGTATTATATTAACTTTTAAACTTTATATATATATATTTTTAGACTGCAGGAATTGGGTAGCACTTTTAAACTTTATATTATTAATTATTTTATAATTATATTATATTTAAATTATTAATCAATAATAAATATTATTTATATTCTATCTATTATTATATAAAACTTATAAAATTTATATTAACATTATTTAATAATTATAAAAATAATATTTTATATATAATATATTATCTTTAAATTATTAATCAATAGTAGATATTGTTTACATTCTATTTAATATTATATAATAAATAATAAATTAAATTAATATTTTTTGTAATAACTTCATGAATAATGTATATATATAATAAAATAATTTAGATTAAATTAAACTTAATATGCTTGTTGGATAGAAAATCAAAGATAATGTTACTTCATTTTAGAATGTGTTTATTAACACACAAAAGTCATTAGAAGGGCGTGAGGTTGTCTAGGGCTTAGGAGGACTTGACATCATAATGTTGTTGAACATAGTGTTGTTATTGATGTCAAATATATGTCAAAGTGGAATGTGAGTTCCAAATGATAATGCTATCATTATTGAAAAAGGCAACAAGGGAAGTCTTAATACATATTGTATTGGTGGTTCCTATATGTCTACTACTTTTGCGGAAGTCTAAAAATGTTCGTGGTAGTGTTTTGATGTTTGCTACTCAAAAGTAGATTATGCACTTAACGTAATTGCCATTGTTTTTGGTACTGCATTCTACTAATGTTCATAATTATTGCTTGTGATTCAAAAGATAAGTAAAGCTACTCAAGATGTATGCTAGTCTTAGATTTCATAAGATTCCAGTTTTAGATGAAGCATCTAGAAAATGATAGAGTGAGGATTGTAATACCTAAGTAATTGTGATAGATAGTGGAGGGCTTGCGCTAGAGAAGGGAAGTGTGTGAAGGTAAAATAGGACTAGTTAAGATCATGGTAGGAAGTGCATGGCATCATCTTACACCTGCGGTAACACATTTGATTTGGGGTCGAGCCAACTACACGTTTCATATCATTTTGAATTCAGGTTTTATCTTTGGCCAACATGGCTAATTGTGGATGGTGATAAAAGGTTATAGGCTGACATGAAGATGTAGTTAATGGATATATATTGTTGATCATTTTGTGTAAATAGTGTGTGTAAGGAGTGAGAAGTGTGTGAAATATGTAAGTGAATAATGTGCGAGCTAAGAAGAGAAGTCAAGTGTGTTGAGCAAAATTGAGATATCATCATAGAATGTGTTCGCCTATTAATGCAAAATAGGTTGTGTGAAAGCAAATCTATATTCCTTTTGTAATGTAAGGTTGGAGCCTCTTAATTTGAGTTGGTGCTCAAAGACTGTGTTGAAGCTTAGTCTGAGGGGATTGGTGTCTCCTGTAGGTTGGTGCCTGCAAATTAGAAGTCAAGGGGATTGGTGTCTCCTGTAGGTTGGTGCCTACAAATTATAATTCAAGGAGATTGGTGTCTCCTTTTAAGGTTGTGATTCTTGTAGGTTGGTGCTTGCAAAGTTATTGTAAGTTCTATATTGTTTTTGTGAGGCTGGATTTGGGTTATAGTTCCAAGCAAATTTTTTCACTGTTGTTTTACCCTTTAGGGTTTCCACATAAATTTGGTGTTCTCTTGTGTGGATGTGTTTATTACTTGCATTACCATTGATTATGTTTTCATAGTTTTATGAATGGGGTGGTTTAAATTAGAAAGTATTGAATACTGATTCACCCCCCTCTCAGTATTTGTGTGTCTAACAAGTGTATCAATATTCAAGAACTTATAATCAAAATAGTATCTTCATAATCGCAAGGCTGTAAGCGAAACTAAAGCAAAGAAAGTATGGGTATAAGGAAAATAATGGCACAGTGTAATTTAAGACTCCCAAATGTCAAAAATAAGTACAATAAGAGAAGTGAGAAAGAATATACAATAGATCAATTGCAATGGAGTCAAACCAACAAATATTTTGTAACTTCGTATACATTCAATGAAAAATGACACATCTTATGCAATTTCCAAGTAGCTTCCTCCCTTGGCACCCTCTCCTATACAAAATCTAACTTACCAATTAGTACAATTATGAATGACATGTCAAATAAAGTAGTTGCAAATATTTTATGTTTTGATCCCTCAAATGTCTTCTATCTTGAGAAGTATAAGGGGATAAGGGCACTAAAAGATAGTGCATATGTGTTCAGAAAAATAAAATGAGGTTATACATGTCGATTGCAAATAATTCAATATTTTGTTAAAACTATACCATTGGTCCAAAGATTTATCAAAGGTATAGCCACCATACTGGATGTCAACCCATGTTAAAATCTTTGTTGATGGGTTAATAACAAATCTGCAAGATTTGAGTGTCATACCTCTTTCTCTCTCTCTCCCCTTACTCTTCCCATATTTCTCTCTATTGCATATATCTCTATCTCTCCCTCTTTCTCTCTCCCTCTCTCTATCTCCCCCTATTTCTCTCTCCCTCTCCCCCTCTCTATTTGTCTATCCCTACTTCTCTATGTTTGTCTCTATCTCCCCCATTCCTCCCCTCTACGCCTCCTTATATCTCTATCTCTTTATCACTCTATCTCATTGTCTAATATCTCTCCATCTCTCCCTCTCCCTCTCCCTCTTCCTTTATAGCTCTCTATCTCTTCCTCTCTATCTCCCTATCTCTCTATATCTTTATCTTCACCTCTACCTCTACCTCTCTATCTATCTATTTGTCCCTCTCTTCCCCTCTTGCAATACCTTCATCTCTAACTCTATCTTCTTCTTTCACCCTTTATCTCTAGACATGTCTCCCTCTCTCTATCTATCCATATTTCTTTCTCCATCTCCCTGTTTATCTCTATCTCATTCTCTCTCTCTCTCTCCCCTTCATCTCCAACTCTATCTCTATCTCCTTACCCCCCTCTCTTTCCTTGTCTCTCCCTCTCTCCCTATTGCAAACATAGCATGAACATGTTGGTAATGGAACCTGGTTATCTCCTTATTTAAAGATTTTGTTTCACTTGTGTTTGGACCCTATAAAAGAATGCATAGATGATTTAAAGCTATCACTTCTCCATTAAGACTTTTGTTGCACAAGGAATATCATTTGCTAAATAGCGCACTAATTGACCTCATGTACTCCATAGATGTAAGAAAAAATAGACCAAATTTTTCCCTCAATTAACCTTCCACGCCTCTTCAACGTACCCATCGCACAGAAGGTGCGATTGCTAGTATATCCTTAAAATAAGTGTAAAAATAAAATAGAACACCATATTTGGTCACGGCTAGCTTCTCTTCTTCTTCCTCTTTCTCTCTACCCATGTGCTGAAAGATACGGAGCAGTACGAAACCAACACAACAAATTGGGTCATGGAGGAAGTGCAGCCACGTTCATCTCGAATCTCTCCTTTGACATTATCAAAAAATACTTGGAAAGCCCATTGTGAATGAATGAATGAAAGATTTTAATGACGTCCGCGAGACCAAACAGTCTATGGGACCGAGACAAAACAGGCCTAATTTGTCTTCATACTCTTTTCCAAGTCAGATCTCCTGCTGTTAAGTTTGACTAGAAGGCTAGCCGTCTGATTAATCTTATCTTCCTCAAATAGCTGGTGCATATTGTCCACTTTCAAACTATTTTCATGTTGAGTGCGGATATCCTCGTAAGCAATGCATTCCATGATGAAGTGCCATTCTGTTTCCACAACCCCTTTATTGCAGAAAATACAAGTTCTTTCTTCCCAAGTTTCCTTGGGTATCTTCCACCTACCGGTCTCACACCTAAGGTGATGTGATCCCGTCCTCAATTGTGCCACTAACAACCTCGCTTTCCCTTTAATATCTGCACCTAAATAAGTTTTTTCACCATGATCCTTTGTCGGGTTAAACTCTTTGATGTAGTATGCTTTTTTTCGCCCAATCTGGTTTGTCCACATGGCAGTTCTGAATTTTTCAGTCACATAGCTTTTTATTTCACTATTGGTGCTAGGACACTCATGCAAATTGATGTCCCACTTGTTCATCCACTTGTGGTTTTGTTTCATCCAAGTTTTCTTCCTACGTTCTAGCGTCTCCTTCATAGCTGTTTTGGGCCAACGGTGGTTATCCATGTTTTCAACCTTCTTTAAATAGCTTATCAACCGGATTAAAGCCGATGCTTCCAATGGAAAAGACCCTGTTTCAGCTAAAAGAATTTCATAGGGGACAGTGGTTTTGACTTTGAGACTGCTTGTTATTAGATGTTTTTGAATTCTTTCTAGTTGTCTCCAACTGCATTTTGACATACTATTTCCCCATACCTCACACCCATAAAGTATAACCGGAGCAACAAGCAAACCAAAAAGGGTTTTCTTGGTTTTCCAATCCCAAAGCTCGGCTTTTCTACACCTATTTTGTAGAAGGTAAGAAGCTTTCCAACCTCCCTGTATCCTTTTCGTCCGACAAGTCTCCCAACTGAGCTTATAATGAAAGTCAATCCCAAGGTACTTGTATTCTTTGACTATTTCAAGCGGGCTGCCTTCAAAAAGAAAGGTATTCTGGTTATCTTTTCTATTCAATGAGAAAATCATGATTTTGGTCTTGGTGATATTCACTTGCATCCCAACCTCATGACAAAAGAGTTCTAGACCTTTCAGATGTTCTCTTAACCCATGTGCTGTTTTTGAAATTAGGATAAGATCATCAGCATATAAGAGTAGCTTCACCACATAACCTGCCAATTGAATACCATCCCCATCCGTCTTGCTTAACCAAGCTTCCAACTTATCAATGTATAACCCAAAAAGCGTGGGAGATAGAGGACAGCCCTGTTTAACTCCAATGTCGCTACCAAAACATTCTGACATACCATCCCTTGTTCTGATTTTAGCTCTAACATTCTCATACAATCTGTGAACAGCTGCTCTATATACATTTGGGATGCCTAATTCCTCCATTCTATTCCATAGTTTGTCTCTAGGTACCGTGTCAAAAGCTTTCTTGAAATCAACAAAACAGCAATAAGCTTCCTCGCCCTGAGTGTTCCAAACTTTCTCAACCAAATGCCTAAGGGTGATGCAGTGATCAATGGTAGAGTGTCTTGACCTAAAGCCTGCCTGTCCCTTTGCTCTTTTGCCCTCATTTTCTGCCCAACTGCTGATCCTACGCTCAATCATGCTCCCAAAGAGCTTGCCAAAGATAGGATTGACCATAATCGTACGGTAGTTAGATGGATTGTTGATATCACCACTTTTGAATAGAGGAATGACCACACTAGTGGTCCACTCCATAGGAAATCCCTCTTGATTGACATTATTGAAAATTCTTTTTATGTAAGGAGCAAGAATCTCGATCCCCCATTTTAAGAATTCAGCCTGCAACCCATCTATGTCCTGTGCTTTACCACTTGCTAAATTCTTTATTCCTTGTTTGATATCATCCACAGTGAATAGTTCCATTGATGTGTTAATAACAGGTGGATGGTCTTTCTCATGAACCCGCTCGTAAAGAAGCCTAGCATACTCTAGCCATTGGCCATCTGTAATACTGTTTTCAGTCCTCTTTTTCTTTTGCTGCAATTCTCTCCAAAAACCTTTAGGGTTCTGTTTTCCAAGCGAGATTAGCTCCTTCCTTCTTTCATTTACATAATCATATTTTTTTGACTGCACCAATTTTTCATATTTTTTCTTGTACTCTTTGTCCATTCCTTTCTTTTTTAGTGATCTCTTGGCTGCCTTACATTCTTCATCATACCAAGGATTTGCCGGGAAAGTGTTTGTAGCCTTCATCTTGGGGTGGGACCTTTTGCATGCATTTAAAGCCTTGTGAATTATTGGGATCAGCGAATTGCTGTGAATGTGGATGTCCCCATCCTTTGTCGCTTTGACCTCTCCGTTGTTTTTTAAATCATGGAAATGCTGTTTAAGAACAGCGTTAAATCTTTCTCTATTTTCTTTATTCAAGAGGATTTTACCCTTGGGGAGGGTTTTATTTTGCATGTGCTGAACCTGTTTAATGTGTTGGCTGATTGGGGACATGCGGAGTTTAACCAGAAGAGGTAAGTGGTCAGATTTCATCCCAATAGGGCAGTCCTCAATATCAAACTCTAGCAATCTAGAAACAAAACCTTGAGAGCAAATCACATAGTCCACCACACTTTGACCATTATACGTTTTGCAAGTGATACCCCCCGACTTTGGCCAATCTCTCATCCCATTACAAATAACCATGCCAAACAGACTACAAAGCCCAAGTAATTCAGTCCCAAACGGGGTCACATCCCCATTGTCATCTTGGGATGTTCTTTCCCAATATTGATCTCCACCTTCCTCTAACCATAAAGGATTGTTCTCCCCTTTTTCATCCCTGCTCAGCTGAAGAGACTGATTATTAGCTGTCCTTGCATTAAAGTCACCCATTAAGACAACATCTCCAAGTGCGCTGAAAATAGATATGTCTCTTTTTAGTGAGGCATACGGGTCTTCATTGTCTAAATTTCTCTTCTTATAGAACTTAGAATTTTTTGGAGCAAAGTAACAAGCAGCCAATCTGAAAGTCACCCCATTTTCTGTTATTTGCAGCCATATGTACTGTTTATTTGCGTCTTCTTTTTCGAATTCAACAATTCCCTGCCATTTCTCACCTATTAGCACTGTAACTCCACCATAACCTTTGCCTGACTCATTCCCTTTGTTCCAAACTGAGACTTTCTTATATCCTTCAAAATCTGGGACTTTGCAGCCTTCATGCTCATGTGTTTCAGTAAGAATGATAATATCTTTACCCTTTGCTATGGGCCCCAATCCAGGTCCTCTTCTCCATGGATATCCTCTACAATTCCAACTTACAACACGTAAGTATTCCTGTGGGGCCCCCAATTCCTATTTCTTGTTTGAAAAACGATCACCAATTTGGGCTTTCCCATTCTTCAACCATGCCCACTTTCCTTCATTTCTTGCTGTTTTCACTTTCTCCCATTCTTTCCTTTGTGCTTCCTGCTGCTCGAAAGTCAAATCTTCGTCTAGGTAAATATGTGTGCCTCTAAGTAACCCTCTGTTTTTTAGAATTCTGTTCTTATCCTCTAAGCTTCTCAAGGTGACTCTTACATGCCTATCCCTTCCACCATCTATCTTTTTTCCAATTCTATTTGCTTGTTGAATATAACCTGTCCATTTCAGCTCGTCTTTAAGGAAGTTCCTTGCTAGGATGTCTGTTCTTTCCCTTTCACCAAAATCTTTCAAACCCTTAATAATAATGTTTGTAGCCTTGCTTTGTTTATCTTTTTCTTCCCTTAGTTGCCTCTTGACTTGTTTCTCAATGATTACTTGCTGCTCACTTGCTGAGCCACTTACCACATGTGACCATGATTTGGCCTCTTCTATTTGGTCTCTTAACTGATTCTCTTTTTTCTCCAGGTCTACTAGTGCTGATTGAATCAACTCTAATTCCATTTTGTTTTCACCTCCTTCCACGTCTGGCTTCTTGTTTTCAGTTGTTTTGAGTTGATCTAACTCCTGCCTTAGAGTGATCAGTTCTTGTTGTCCCTTCTCCATGTTAACTTGTAGATTTAAAATTTGCTCCTGCAGTATTTTATTGCCCCTTTCCAGCTTGCATTTGGACTCTGTAACTATTTTAAATCTGCTGTCCTCCAACCTCTCCTTTGTTTCTAAAACATCAAGTCTATTTTTCATTCTCATGAGCTCTTCCACATATAACTCTGAGGACCATAGAAGTGGTGAAGACGTAGGGCTATAAAGTTCAGTGGATACTTTTTCAGTGACCTTGCTTGCAATGGTCTCTTCCTTTTTGTTCATGACTTCCTCCATCTTACTCATGCCTGACCCAAGGCTCTCTATGTCTCCTATTAGCTTTCCCTTTCCTTCATACTCAGTTTGATTAGTTTTATCTTCTTTCTGAAATGTTTCATTATATATACCTGCCTTACTGTTATGAACCTTTGGTAAAATCCAAGTGAATTTTTTCTTTTGATTTTGTTTCAGTTTACGTCTCTGAGCTTGTCTGCGTCTTAGAATCCCATTATATTGTTTTGCATTTACCAAGATCAGCTTTTCTTCTGTATTTACATGATTCAATATGCTTGATAAATGCGATCTCGTAAGCCAAGAGTCCCAAACACTCGCTAAACCCTCATCTTGAATAGTAGGGTAGAGAGTGGACCACCCGTTTGACCACTGTGGAATGTGATAACCTGAAGATATTAAACCTTTTTGACCCAGAAGAGCAAAAAGGTCACTCAACTGAATCTGGGGTTTATTTTCCAATTTTCTATTGCCCAGTAGATGTTCTAAAACTCCCAGCTGCATTGGGATTGGGTTTGTATTTGAGATTTGTGTCCCTACTGGAGGGACCCTCTGGCATGCCAGGTCTATGTTCTCACCCATAACTCCTTGTTTAACCCTCATGCGTTTGACATGCTGTGGATTTATTTGTGAAACGTGCATAAAACAAAACCCACAAAACATCTGCCAAAAACAAAAACGAAACAAAAAAAAGACAATGAAACACAGTGTTACAGATCTTGACATTAAACCCTAGAAAAACCCAACTTCCAACATCTTCGGAAGGACTGTAGCAGTCACCATTTTCCCGAATTCTGGCAAGTTCGAAAGAATATTTTGCGTACGAATGACAAGGAAATGACAACGGAGTAATCCAATCGTAACACTTTTTTGAGGGGTTAAAACGATGATTTATGATTGGGTTTATGGATCGGAAGCAGAGCGCATCAGACTGTTCAGTGCAAAATATTATGCTGCCTGTGCTGGCGGAGGGATGGTCAGTGCGGGCGCCACACATCTTCTCGTTACGCCTTTGGACATGCTGAAAGTTAATATGCAGGTGCATTTTTATTGCAGTTGAGATGTATTTTCGTTATTTTCTATGAATTTGAATTTTCAAGTCTTTTCACGACGTGTAAACATATGTGTAAATATGAAAATTAATGAGGAGACTCTTATTTCCATCAAGTTAAAGTGCATCCGTGCTCTGATGACTTGTGGATGTGTGCGAGAATGTAATAGCTAATATGCAGGTGCATTATTTTTTTCCTGGTTACTTTAAATTTATAAGTTGTAGGGTTTTATAACGACGATTAAATTCATCTGGAAATGCGGAGTTAAAAGCATATGCATTTTTGCCGCTTTCCTTCACTTTTGAACGTTGCAGGACTTCACGAGGGGTAAGTATATGTGTAAATTTTGAAAATAATAAGCAGGTGTATCTTTTCCCTTTTTCTTTAAATTTAAATGTTTTTAGATTTCTACATGGTAAATTTATGTAGAATTTTTCGAAAGTCAACTTGCAGGCGCGCTTTTCTGTTTTTTCCATCAAAATTTAGTGTTTCACTTTCCGGGCACGTTTTCGTTGTTTTCCTTAAATTTAAATATTGTAGGGTTTCATGATGATGAGTACATGCACGTAGAAATGTGCGAGTTAATATGCAGGCTCATTTTTCTGTTTTCTTTACCTTTAATTGTTGCAGGCTTTCATGGTGATGCTTAAATTCATGTGCAAACATCCAATAATGTGAGATTTGTAGGTGTATTATTGTTGTTTTACTTTAAATTTAAATTTTCGGTATTTCTTGACATGTAGATGTGCATGTGCCCAAGTATATGAAAGTCAACACACGGGTGCATTTTTTGCTGATTTCCTGTAAATTTAAATGTCTTAGTGTTTCATGATGACGTGTAGATTCATGATGCTCCATCCAATCCCATCTTTACGTGGGTTACCTTTAGAGGCTATGTCAAAATTCATGTTCCACCTAGATAGCTTAGGAGCACACGATCTTTCCATCAACCATGAGTGCTCTTATCCCTTCAATGGGGAAAATGTTATATTAAACATTACGGTAGAGCTTACAGAGAACATGGGGGTGGTGGTCCTTAATATGGCTACATTTGACTGTGCCTCTGTGTATCCCCACAATGATACATAGGGGTAGACTTTGCTCCATGCATTGCCACAAGTGTGATCCCTACCTCAAGGTGTCACCAGGGCCACAACAAGGTGCCTCTCATGAGAATGGATTTTGGATCTGTGGTGTGAAAACCATCATTCCGCACAACTGACCCCTAACCCTTGGCCTAGAATTGATCTCCTTTGTTGATGGGCTATATACAATATCCTATCTATTGCAGCACCAATATTTCCATTGGCACTGGTTGACGTGAAAGCTTGATCTCCTCAAACTCAGTTGTCCCCTTACCATGTAGGTTGGAGTCCCCTGTAAGATTTGATGGGTTTGATCCCTAGTGTGCGGGGCAGTGATCCATAGGTTAGGACTGACTGTTAATTCTGCTGCAGCTCATCCATATTTAATAGAAGATAGAACTTTATATGTGGAAGAGCAGCTGTTCATTGTTTATAATAATTCCATTGCATTATGTATCACCAACAGCAACTACATCTGCACATATGCAGATTGAGTTAGATAGGAGGGATAGACAGTCATTCATCTCCATGGAATAATAGAATTTTATATAAGGATGAAATGGAACCATACCTTCCCAAAAAGCGGATGCCATTTGTGCATGGATTTATGCCACATCTATTTTAACATATTCTTTCAATCTTTAATAGTTTACATTCAATCTTGTCTGTAATACTCTATATTCAATGATAATAAAAATGTGTAGTGAAAACAGCAGTAGCTGAGTTTATTATTTAAACAGAGAACTCAAAAATAATCAACAAATGTATAAAAAAACGTAGTTATTTATGTGCGGCACAGGTATATAACAATATCAACTTTGATTTCCATAAGAAGCTGACAACTGGTAATTAAATCAAAACTTGCCACACATGGATGGCTTGTTTGTTATAGTTGGTTCATCTTAATTCCAAGATCCAACACAAGAACAAAGCATATGCCAACTTGGTCTCCTCTGCACTTGCTGAAAGCTTGTCCATTGAGATAGGTTACCATTTGCCCACAGAATTATATGGCAGCTGAGCTGGAACCCTTGTTTGCCTGCCAAAATGCCACAGAACACATGTTTGTACTTGCTGGAGCCACATTTTCTGTTGGATTCTGCCATAAAGAACGAGGAGTTGGTCTTGGTATCTGATGATCTGCAAACACATTTTATTAAACCTGTTGTTAAATCAATAGCTTAATAAATTTTAGATAAAAAAATAAAAAAGAAAAGATTTTTTTTAGTTGATTTGGATAAATGTTTATTCACCTTATGGAATGACCGTTACAGCCCTTGCCTGTCTCCCAGTGTAGAATGCCTCTTGGAGTGATAAGTGCATCAATAAATTGTTTGATACTACAAAAATGTTGATCTTTGTTTCATTAAGTCAACTAACTTACCAAGATACTGAAGTCCTATCTATGGAAAGCACTCCATGAAAATTGGGCTTTGTTAGTATTTGCCAACCGTCTTCATGGATTTCAACCTTGTGACCATGTTTGGTGAATGCTAAGTACCTTACCAGTCAAGCTACATCATGCTGGCAAGCTTTATTGAATTAAAAGCTCATGCGATCTGTTTGTAATTTTCTGTTTGGATAAAATGTTATGGTTCATGTGGGTAGTAAGGTGTAAATAAAAAATATTCTTTGAAACTGCTAGTTGAGAGCAGGAATGATATTTATGAAATGATGCTTTCTGGCCAAATAAAAGTCTATCTGATATGAAACACAGATTTGGCAAGGATTGATTGGCCGACCACATTTTTTTTTTCTTGTATTCACTCATGCAGGTTGACCCTGCTAAGTATAGAAACATTTGGTCAGGGCTTGGTGTTATACTAAGGGAACAAGGTCCAGCAGGCCTATGGAAGGGCTGGGCAGGGAAGCTTTTTGGTTATGGTGTTCAAGGTGGCTGCAGGTTTGGTTTATATGAGTATTTCAAGAAGTTTTACTCTGATGTTGCTGGGAAAAATAACTTGAAGCATCACAAAACTAGTATCTACCTAGCAGGCAGCGCTTCTGCACAAATAATTGCTGACCTTACCCTTTGTCCTTTCGAAGCTGTAAAAGTAAAGGTTCAGACACAGCCCAGATTTGCTAAGGGCTTGGTAGATGGGTTTCCAAGGCTCTACTCAACTGAAGGCTTGTCAGGGTAAGCAATGTTGATATTTTGGAACTGAAATGCATGTATATTTTAATTTAATTGCGTGAAAACTATCTTGTATGTGATTGAATGTTTCTCTTAAATAAGTTACGACTTTGTAAATAGGTAATCTGAAAATTGCATACATTTTTACTCTTACAGGTTTTACAAAGGAATTGTACCTCTGTGGTGTCGAAATCTTCCATGTAATTCTTCTCTCTTCCATGTAACTTAGATTCATTCAAGTGAGGTTAAAATGAAATTCCTTTTCCAGTTTAGATTGGTAAATGGACTTTTCAAAATTCTTGACAGCATTAAATGGAATAAATTGACATGCTTCTGTTTATGGAGCTGATAAATATCCCCTTGCTAAGATATTCATGATATTGAATGCTAGCCTTACAAAGAAAATGGGAGCCAAAATTATGTTTCCTAATTGCTAATATTGTATGCAGTGCCCAGCCACTTATTTCTATATTCACTGGATGTAAAACTTTGCATCTGGTTTAAGTGGCAGTTGCAGTAGAAGCTTTCATTGTGTTCCCTTCTTTTGAGGGTGCTTTCAAAAACTATCCAAAGGCAGAGGTTAGTTTGAACCAAGGTGTTTGCAATTTGGCAACTGGTTTAGGCATTTGATTATTGTGAATCTCACAGAAGCAAAATATTATTCTCAGGAATTTTTGGGAAAACCAAAAGATAGATATTTTGAATTTATCAGGGTGAAGTTGGGAAAAGACTCCGAATATATGAGGCTAGGGTTAGGGTTAGGGAAAACTAACCCTAGATTTTTTGACCAAAAAATTCCAATTTAAGTGTGAAAAATTGTGATTACTCACCAAAAAATTTGACTTATCAGCAGTAAATTGGTTAAAAATGGGTCAAAAAATTGACATTAATGTGTTAACCTGATAAATTTTGTGATTGTCATGTTCGCTATTTACCAAGAACAAACTCAGTAAAACACAACTAACAATTTAGGAAAAGAAATAACCAGAAGCATCACACGAGCAGCAATGTGATGTTACCATGTGCAATGCCACTAGGTACCAACAATATGTAGAAGAAATGTGTCAGCCAGTGTGCAAGATGACAAGAGATAGGATTAACATGAGGGAAGGACAGGTGGCCGGATCCCCATGCAATGCCCCCTATGGTGCAGAAGGTAAGTGCTAAGGGAGAAGAAGGCGCTAATGAGTGTGGTGCTGAAGGTGTATCACCCCAAGGGTATCCCACTCCGCAAGGGTTCTAGATCCTCAAAATAATAACTAAAAGGAACATGAAGCAGACATCTAATTAAGCATGCATAATTAGCATTCTTCCTTTGTCTATGCTAACCAAACAAAGTGATGAAAAATTATTTTCCAAATAAACCTTTCAATAATGCATAAGATAGGGGAGAGAAGGTACAAAATTAAACCTTTACTAAGAACTAATTTCCATTCAGCACTTCACATGCGATTCAGTTAATGTGTCTTTACTTTCGTCATCTGGTCCATCAACAACTAAATTCACTTTCCTTTTCCACAATGCAGACAAGTGTAGAGTGAGGGAGAGAATATATTTTTACTTTCGCTAATCTATCAATAACAAAGTAAACTTTCTTTCTTCCTTTCCTAATACAGACAAATGTAGCGAGAAAGAGTTCAATCTCTAATGATGGATATTTTGATCTCTATTTTACTCTCTCCTTTCTCTAAAACACCGTAGTAAAATGTAATGTGCAAAGGAAAGATGAGGTACATAATGTTTTCCAGTTTTTCCAAAGCTGTTGAGACAATGCAGAGTTTTGGAAAGTCTTGGGGAATAGAAAATGGACAAGTACAGCTATAACAGCTGACAATGACAGCTAGTACTAAGGTTTTTGAGTACAAACAGATCCTATTATTCACTAGAAATACATTGATAAACTGAATACCTCTTACTAGACACTGCTGTTTCAAAATAATGGAGTGGACTGGGCAATCTGCTGATATAGATTGCACTGTACGCTACAAACTCTGTGAAACTGTTGTTCTGCAACGGGAATGACACTAGTACTAACGCTATACTGCCTGTTGAAATTCCCGAAGTTTTGAGCAATTTTGGAGCTGGAATCACCTACAAAAATTCAATGGGTTTTGTCCTCGATTTCTACTTAAGATGTTTAAGGGTTTTCGTCCTTGAATTTCATACAATCCTTAGTGTTTCCTCCTTTAGATTGGATGAGCAAGTGTACAAAATGAGAACTTGAAGAAATATGAATTGAACGAATGCTTCTACTGGTCTCCTCTTGTTTAAATAGACTCCTACATCCCTAGGGCGGTGGCTTCTAGGGTGGCCACCTGCTTTCACCCCCTTGTTTTTTTTATATCAAATATGAGAGGCTGTCAACTTTTTTAGTTGTTTTCTTTAAATTCTTTTATTATTAAAAAAATAAATATTTTGGCTACCTATAATATTTACAATGTTTTAATATTTCTTTTTCTAGCTCATTGGGAAGGGGAACATGGCAGATTTGCTGTTATATTTGGTTGTTTTTGCATTTGAGGGTTTTCAAAATAATATCAGCCTATGGGGTCTTGATAGTTGTGCATTTTGAATTCATAAGGGTTTGCAAGATTATCATATTGCTGATCAGCATCAATTTCAATAGGGTTTGACATCTACATTTGGCATTTGTTCATCATTCCAGCTTGCACACTTTGTGAAATTTGCATATTTCTTAAAGTTGTCTGATTGGGAACATTACATAACTTGAACATTTTCTTGTAGTCCTAAAATGAATATCTGTCTTCCACAATGGCTGTAAGAGCTGTACCTGCAACTTGTGCTTGAGATAGGGTGATTGCTGGTTGTAGGTTATCTTGAATTTATGCATTTTATTTTTGCTCGATGGCTTCACTATATCATTGCTAGCATGAGATGTGTAACTTTGTTTTGGAGACTCAATGTTGTGCATCTTCTGTCTTCCATGGAGTTCTCTGTTTACTTTCAAAATTTTAATCTTAGTGTGTGGAGGATGTAAATCTTTTTGAAGAAAAACTTTGAACCTTCAATATTGATTTTTGATATGTTGTTGAAAAGCAACAACATGGTCAATTTGGGCGAGTTTATCAGTTTATGTAACAAATATGAACAATGCAGCAAGGGACATGCATTTATCAAACATGTACTGAAGTGCATCTTTTACCGTATGAAACCTCTTGGAGGCAAACAAACAGTCACATGAGGTTTTTCATTGTTAAATGACAAATTAAAAAGTTGGTGATAATGTCAAACAACTTTTTCTGAATTGGGGGGAAGAAATCATCGGATCTGAATAATCGTCCTGGTTGTTTCTGGTAGCCACCTAGCTGTCATATTGAGTAGCACTATCTTACCATATTAACCTGGTTTTCCCCACCTTAAAACCTTTTTGTTTGGTTAAAAATCCACATGTTATTTTTCTTTATCAGGTCAACTATAATATAGCAAATTTGGCCCTATAAGACATCCAAAAAAATATGTTACAGCACAGTTTAGAGAGACTTGTACCTTTTCTTTTTATATGCTTTATGGGTCTGTATTTGTTTTCTATAAATTAAGGTTGACTTTGCTTTAGTATTTCTAAACACTGAAAAATCTTTTGATTTCTTAATAATCTATAAATTAAACACAGCTTCAATTGGATTGAAAATATGCTCACAGAATCATACAAAGACAGTATTAGTTCCAAGTTAACACATTCCTTCTCTTGCAGTTGCAATGATGATGTTCTCCATATGGTGTTAGTTGACATATTTCTTCTCATGCAGTTGCAATGATCATGTTCTCCACATTTGAGCACACAGCGGGCTTTTTATACCGAAATGTTGCGCAGAAGCAAAAGGTTGAATGTTCCATAATCCAGCAACTTGGAATAACATGTGCAGCAGCGTACATGGCTGGCACTGCTGGAACCATTGTTTCAACTCCTGCAGACAATATTGTTGCGTGCATGTATAACAAGCAGGCTGATACAGTTTTGCAGGTTTTTGTCTTTCATTTAAGAGTTATTGAGTTTGTATGTAGTCTAATTTGTAGACTAGTGACTTTTCTTTGACTATTTGGTAGCAGGACAAAGGTTTCTTGATCTGGTGTTTAGTATATTTATATGCCGTGTCTTGGGTTTTGCAGGCCATAAAAAAAATTGGAATTGTAAACTTGTTCACCAGAAGCCTCCCAATCAGGATTGCCCTTGTTGGTCCTGTTATCACAACTCAATGGTTTATCTATGATACAATAAAAGTTATAAATGGAGTGTGAGTATTTTTTGTTTCATCTTTTTGGTAATTTGTTGCTAATAATTAGGAACCCCCTTTTTGAGTTCTTTGTTTTCTAAATAATTAATTTTTTTGTTTAATATATGAGGGTCTATTAGGGGGCCTCACCCCATGCTATGGATAGAAACATAGATAATTAACAATCAAAATCCTGTGCGACTCATGAAGAGTGACAGGTCCCAATGGAAGATACAGGAAAGTAGAGCATCACCTACAACATCCAGAAGAAACACCAAAATAAGACTAGCAGTTCTGCACATAAACAGAACACCGCCACATAATACAGGAACATACAGAGAAAAGCACATAAAACATCAAGCATCACAGAGACATAAGCATACGGCCTAAATCCTACAAGTAGGAGCCTGCACGTGACGAATATTCACACCCCTGAGCATTGAACATTAACACTCTCTACAGTCCACAACATCTCCCACTACCTGCACCATCTCCACAAGAGGGGATCTAATGGAAGCAGACTCTAGGCTAGGAGTACACTCCATCAATCAACTCTGCTCCCTTAATAGAATGAGAAAAAGTTATTATTGGAAAAGGTTGTTAGAGAGAACCCACTCATAACCTCCTAAACCCCACCATTGTGAGAAACCTCTAAATGTTTTAACTGCTTTCTGTATTTGAAGCATATCCATTACAATCCCCACATCCCAACATAGGGAATTAAAATCATCCACTGAAATCTCCTTACCAAACCCTGGCTGAAAGAATAGAAGGAGCCAGCTTTGACCCTAGCTCTGAGAACACCTCATCACCCACATGATTTAAAAAAACAAGCTCCTCAAGCAATGATGAATGACCACATTCTTCACCAAATCCTTGAACTATGTATGAAAATCTGCCAATATTGTGGCATGTGACCTCGAAAAAATCTGTATCATCAATACCATTGGGACCCAATATTCCTTCACAAGATTAAGGATGTGGAATGAAGAGCAATGGAAAATCTTCTTCAGTCAAAAGTCCACAACATGACAACACCTAAGTGGGTCCCTCTGAGAGACATCACTGTGACCAGCCATGAAACAAACTCTAAGACCACACCACAAACAAGCAAAATAATGTTTACGAACTGACAACAAACACTCAACTAGCCATAACAGCAAGAGTATACAATGATACCACTAATAGCACCAACTCATGATGGCAGGTGAGCAATATCAGCTTCAGAATAACTCTACAATGGCATTCATACACCAAACACCATATAAAAACACTTCTGCACACAATAAAACACGAGAGCAATACATCTCCATTAAGAGCGATTAATGATTAAACAGCCAACCACCATAAAAAATGAATGACCATGACATAGGGTCTATTGATGTCTTACAAAGTGCATTCCCTGCCATCCGTAATAATATTATTATTAAGACCTTCCCAATCAAAAACACCTTTGCTTTCAAATGCTGTAAGAATACAGTTATCAATTCCTCATTTGCTAGAAAGTCAGCAACATGATTTTGTTCTGTATAAAAATGGAGCAACTGAGAATTTCCTAATCCACATACTTGCTTCTTCAAGATATGCTTTTATCTAAAAATTGGCATTATTTCCTTTCTCAAGAGCAGTTACAACAACTTGAGAATTACTGTATATCTTTAACTCCTGAAATCCCTCCTTGAGAGCTATAATGAGACCACCTATAAGTGCCTCCGATTCTGCTTTATTGTTAGATTTAGAGCCTAGCAAACAAGAACCTCTATGCATAAATCTCCCTTTGGCTTCCCTAAGTATGTAACCTGCACCTACTATACCTGGATCCCTCTAGACATTCCATCGAAATTTAGTTTCACACCAACTTTCAGGGTTGCCCAAATTTGATTCCTTTCTATTTTCTGATTATCTCAACCCTTGACAGGAGTTTTCTAAATATATTTTTTGTTATCCTAATCTTTTTCCTATTCCTTGTCTTACTATATGTTTTCTTAAACATGGCTACATTCGTACCTGATCTAAAATCACTTTTGTACCACCATTGTAACTATAAGATATCTGATATTTAATTTTCTATTTGTAAACACAATTCACTCTAGTAGAACCTATATGCCAATGAATTTTTAACTCCCATACTACTATTTTAGTACATGCCAGTCTGTTTGTGACATGTAATTGTGCTATTTGGTCTTGGTGCAGTGATGATGTAACTTGCACCAGATTTTGATTTTGTTTGCATTTACACCTATTTTCATGAGCTGGTTTTTATGCAAGCTGTGGAAAATGCCTCTTTAATGATATACTTAGCACAGAGTAGGTGCCATTCTTCTCTCTTCATGCAATTTATTCTTTTCCTACTTGCCAATTTGGAGATATTAGCTCTACCCTATGGAATATGTGAATATAGATGTAGTCGGCCGAGAGTGTTCATGTGTTTAGTCGGCCAATAAATGTATTTAAATAAAACTATAGTATAGGCAGCAAAATATTTTATATTACATGTCTTAGGAATTAAGTCCTTGACTAGTTGGATTAGTTGTAACGGGTAGTTGTGACGGTTGGTGTTCTCAACCACCGTCGGCATCTATTTATACTTTGGTTCATTGTAGTCGGGACATGTTATGATTATGACATGTTATGACACGACTTATGTTGACATAACACGAATGATTGTATTCTGGTTCTATTGCATTAATGAATGAAGTACCATTATTTTGTGCACATTATGTGTTCGTGAATGCTTCTTGTACATGTTCTGTGAATTACATTCTTGTTTACTCTAGTACGTTGTCAATTCATCCTTGTGAGTAAACATTTGGTGCCGTTGTCAAAGTGAACCCTCGTGCACACTACATAGATGGGAGAATGGCATCGTAATGGGTCAGCTAGCCGAAGAGCTAGTACAAGCCAACAAAGATAGAGAAGATGCATTGACAAATGATCTCATAAACCTATGGGACATCTCATTGAGGGATCATGGACAGAGGGAGGCTCTCAAGCGAGAGATCCCTCAATCGGTCATCTGGGACAGACTGCACATCAACCACCTCCTCAACAGATTACCAAGGTTGATCGCTCGTCACCACATTATATTGCAAGACCTTCGGGCTGAGAGTGACCAAGAATGACGAAGGCAGCAAATACTGCAACGGTATGAAGAAAGAAGCAAATGGGAGGAGGAAGAACGCGACACCAGTCGTAGGCGTACTCCCAGAAATTAATGCCCGTACAACCCAACAAGGATAAAAACTGAACACCAAGTGGGCAAGAAACACTTGAAGAATGATTACGAAGATCACTTGGATTTAAAGAATAGGAAGACTGATGAAGAAGATTGAAACGAATCATTGAAGAAGCAGACCAAGACCTTACCAAAATAAACCAAGATATTGCCGAACCGAGTAAAACCTTGTTGAAGAAACAAACCGACACTTTCAGGACATCGTTTGTAACAGACAGAGAAAAATATAAAGATGAAGAAAATGAATTAACAAAAGAACTTGAAAATGGCATACGTTGTATTCAAGAGATGTCCATATCAAATGACGAAGAATCGAGAATTAGAGGATCCGAGCCAAAGATCCTTAGACGGAGGGAGTACAGGGACGAACCCCAGGAGACTCAAAGTGTAGAGGATGCTGAGAGTGGACGTGTGGAAGACCTATACGAGGTCGAGAGTGCAAGAGAGGCATTAGAACGTTTCGGGAGAAATAGTCCAATCAGGTCCAACGCATAGGGAGGACATCGGGGAAGAAAGATGGTAACTTCATCAACCAATTCACGTGTGGAAAGGCAAAAGCTATCAAAGTTGATGGGGAACAGGTCAGAGGATCCAGTACGACATTGTAAGACATGTGACGATATGGATAGCAAATGGGCAGGAAGACATAGACTATTGGTTAAGAGCGTTCCTAGCGACACTTAGAGGCATAGCCATAGATTGGTACACTGAGCTAGAAGCAACAGAGAAAGTCACAAGGGGAAGATTAAAGAAAGCATTCTAGGAAGAATTTAAACTTTTGAGAGATGACAATGAAATCGTAGTAGAGATATACAACACAAAACAGGGGAAATATGAGAATGGACGAGCTTAGAATCGTAGGCTCAAGGAACTATTGGTGAAATTGGAGACGTGTTGTGACCTTTTCACACATCGCCCCATTCAAGATGGGGACCCCCTTAATTCTTGCTCCGTTCCGGTCTTTTGGCTTGGGTTCCTTTCTCTCTCTCTCTCTCTCTCTCTGTCTCTTTTCTGGTGTCCTTCGGAGGTTGTGTCGTCATTGAGCTTAAACGTGAAAATATTGGCCAAGTCTAAAATTAGGGTTTCATCTTTTCTGGTCAATTCAAGGTCAAGTAAAGTCAGTAAATTGAAAATTGAACTTAACAATGTTGTCAGCAGGCATCCAGCGGGCTTCCAGCCAAATTTCATCGAATTCCGAGGTACTTACTATTTTTAGTAAGTCTGCAATTCGGGGCGTTTTGTCAGCATTTTTGAGATTCCAATCATCACACGGCATTCGTGCATATCGTGATCGCTTTGCATGCCGAATTTGGAGCAAAAACGGACAACTTACTTCATTTTTAGCAGTCCCATTTCCAGTAGATTTTGTCCATGCGTGAGTTTTTCTTTGCATGTCCGATATTCCTTCCGGTTTTTCGAGACCTTCGCTGATGGTATAACATCGATGCAAGTCGAGATGACCACTTTCGTGATCTCGTACCTTCCGAGGCCATTTTTAGGTTTCCAGTCGGTTTCTTTCATATCGCGATTCCCGATGGGTTTTCGAGAGCCATGATGGTGTGACATGCAAACGAGGATTCTCACTCAGTAAGGAACTTGCTATTTTAGCAGGTATGTCCCGGCAGCCGCCACCCAGCAGTTCAGATTCACGAGCTGATTGCAATGCCACAGAAACGAAGACAAACGGAGTTCATTTGATACGCATGCAATGCAAGTTAGGGTTTCCAACTTCGGAGCCTAAAAAATGTGCATCAAAAGTCAAAAATCTTCAACCGATGTAAACCATCAGCGACCGGGCCGTCTTCGTGCTATCCGGCCGGGTGAAATTTCGTGTCAACGAGACTTACTATTTATAGTAAGTCGATTGGAAACATGCTAAAAATAGTAAATCAAGTGCATGCCGCTGCCGTACCGACAACACGCGGGTGAGGAGCCGCCTCATCGTACCCTCTAACTCGACGAGCTTGGGAGCTATCAAACAAGAGCTTACTATTTATAGTAAGCCACCTTAAACAGGCTATAAATAGCGGGTGACTAAAAATGGCAGTGTCGCAAAGTCGATAAAATCATGAGGATGCTACGTTCAAAATTTCAAGTTGATCCGAGCCAGGGGCACAAATTCAGAGAACTTACTATAAATAGCAGGGCACAATGCTGGCAGGATGATAAAAATTCGTCTAAGTCTGGAGTCTCGTCCAGCAGGCATAGGAAAATGCGCCCATCTCAGCTAGAGGCATGAAAAATTTTCAAGGCATGTGAGTTCATCCTTCACACAGGGCAAAATGCGCCCAAGACACCAGAAGTCAAACAAAAGTCAAAGGTTTTCATCCTGCTCAGGGGTCCAAATGCGCCCAACTTGAAGAAGGGAGGTTGGAAATTTTTCTAAGTATCAAATCTCGTCCTGCTGCTAGGCCTAAATGCGCCCATCCTCCACCATGGGCAAAATGCGCCCAAAACACAAAGGAGTCAAAGTGGTCAAAGATTGTTCATCCTTCTCCAAGGCTAAAATGCGCCCAAACTGGGCCATGTAAGGACAAAACATGGAAGTTGAAAGGTCACCCAAGGACGTTGGAGATTGTTCATCCTTCACACACATCAAAATGCGCCCAAGGTAGGAGAGGGTCAACGAAGTCAAAGTTTCTATCCTTCATCACATGCAAAATGCGCCCAACTTGCAAACTCGTCCTCCTTAGGGGGTAAAATGCGCCCAAATCATGCATGTCAAGACGAAATAAAGAGGGTGAAGGGTCACAAGGCGTGGTGGCAAGTTTCATCCTCCTCCTACAAGGAAATGCGCCCATGTTTCAATGTAAAAGGTAATTAAAGGTGGTGAATAAGGTGAAAAATGTTACCTAGCGTGGTAAAAGGTGGTGAGGGCTTAGGCCTCATCCCTCTTCATGTGTAGAATGCGCCCAAGGTGGTGGGCCTTAGTGAAAATCTTGCTAGACGTTGAAGGTGATATGCTAGGCGTTGAAATAAAATGAAGTGTGTTAGGCGCCTCAGGGGAAGAAAATAAAATATTTTCTAAGTGTTGAAAATTTGCCTAGGCGTTGGGACCTTTTAATGAATATTTTCCCGGTGTGAAATGATATGGATGAAGTGAAGATAAAATGTACAAGGCGTGCCGGGAATGAATGAAGTTGATAAAAATTCCTCTCCACTGGCAATCAACAAAATTTTCTAAGGCAAATTTATTTTCCTTGGAAAATACGCCTAGAGCTTCAAGTTGATGAAAATTCTCAGAGCACGAGCAACTTTTCTCAGTGATGGAGTCAGAGACAAGGATAATTCAAGTTCTTCAAAAATTTTCAGGAAGTCAGAGCAACACAGAGTGATCACAGGCGAAGAACGAATTTAAATGATGGAAATAATAATTTTCTAAGGTCCAAAATTCGAAAAAAATTAAATGAACCCGTTCGTTGGGTACCCATGAATTTGAGACATTCTGACGAAAATTTTCTTCTGGGTACCGGACGTTTGCGATGATGAATGGATTTCCAAATCTTTCAAGCTTCGCCGACACTTTTTCAATGAGGAATTTAATCGGTGCTTGAATTATGAATTTTCCTAAGGGAGAATTTTAAAATTTCTAAGGCAAACGTAAATAAAATGTGTTTTCAAAGTGAATTTTCTTCAAACGATGAATACGAAGGGAGTTGCCTAGATAATTTTGATTAAACTCTTCGAAGATGAATTTTCCAGAGTAGATGATGAAGTTAAAAAATTCGAATTCAAGTGACAGAGCTCCGGCTGGTGAGTTAAAAGAAGATGAACTAAATTAAATTTTCGAAAGCAAAATCCAAGGCGCCAGTCAAAGTCAAGTTTCTAGAAGAATAATATTCCCGACGACTGGGGACAAGTGTCAGGAACATCAGAGAGGGAAAATTCGAATTCTTGAAGTGGAGTAGTGGAGTTTAATGGCACTGGCTAAAATTAACGTCTTCTAGAATTTGAATTTTAGCTATAAAATGGAGAAGTTTTTCACTCATTTTCACAACTGGAGAAAGGCAAAGTTGCTAAGTCTGACTGTTGCTTGGAGAAGTTCGAATTTTGCTAAAGAGTGCAAGTTGCTGAGGAGGCGCATTTGAGAGTTGATTGAATTGTTGCTGAAAAGAGGACGCCTTAAGTTGCTGAAGTTCGAATTTTGCTGAGGAGTGAAAGTGAAGAAAGGTACGCCATTGCTAAGGAGGTTTTTGCTGAAGTTCAGAGTTGCTTGTGCTGAGAGTTGAAGGAGGTACGACTTTGCTAGTGGCTGAAATCTGATTCATTGCTAAAGTAAGTACGCCGGTTGCTAAGAATTTGGATTCGTACTTGCTTATATTAATTGAGCTTAGTGAAGTAAAACGCCATCGCTGAAGTAAAGTTGGAAGGGACGCCTTGTATTGAGTTGAAATATTGAGAAACTTTAAAAGTACGGACTTGCAAGTGTGAAATTGCTGATTGCTGGTTTGAAGTGCAAAGACATAGAAGTTTAAAATTGCTGATTGCTGATACGAAGTAGTTGAAATTGCTGATTGTTGATTGAGGAATAAAGTCATCAAAGTTCACTTAGAAATTTGCTCTAAGTGTTGGAATTCAAATTTATTCAAGGAAGAAGCTGAGGTTTGCAAACATGAAAATTATTGCAGCTTCTAGAATCCGACTGCAGCCCCTACAATGTCTTACTTTATTTAATTTAATTGCTGATGAATGATTGTTATGTTGCAGATGGCTGAAGCAAGGACAACCGGAAAGGACAATGGTGCCTCAAGACAGGCTACGATCAAGAAGCTCAGCAAAACATTCATGCCAGAGTCGAAGTTTATTTCAAAGTTGGGCAAGTTGACAGACACTAACCTGGGCTCCGTCAACTTGGACACCTTCAAGAACAGGCTGTTCGGAATTGGAAGTCATCGGGCTTCGGTCACTTCGCACAACATCGTCCGAAGTGGATTATATGCAGCTGCTGGTTTTCCGCCAGCTATTCAGTGTTCAGAGCTTATTATGGAGTGCGCCAACTGCTACGAGAAAGAACACCGGTCGATCACGTCACCAGATGGCCAAGTGCTTGCCAACCTCACTCCGGCAGCCATTGGTGAAGCTTTCGGGATCCCGGTGCACAGAAACATGATTTACAAGTCCAGGGAGCGAGCGGAGCGGATGTATGCTTCTGCTTTTGAACGATGCATGGACACAATTAACACTCACTGGATGAGCACTCCGAAGCCGTCTCGTGCGAAGTTGCCGAAGCAGATCATAGCAGAGGACCTGAAACAGGAGTACTGTGATCTCATCATGATGCTGAGCAGGGTAGGTGGTTGCCCTCAGTCTTATATTTTTGAGCCGTGGATGTTTTATTACATCAACCTGGTGTTGGAAGGCAAGGATTATGTCAATTGGGCTGAGATGATCAGCGATAACATACATGAGCAACTCCTGAGCCTAAGGAGGACTAAAACGTTCTACATGAGCTCCTATCTTGTTTACATGTTGGCACGAATGACGAGGTACAGAGGAATTTCTTACAAGGAACCCGTCGGTTGTGGCTCTCATCAATTCAAGATCCATGAGGCGTGTACACAGTTGCACCTGTCGAGCACAACCCACTACAAACGTGTGAACGATTCATTCACCATGTACATCACGAGGCTACTTCAGGAGAGATTACATCACAGAATTTCTAGAGATGCCCAGGAGCTGATTGAGAGGTATGGGAGTTTATACAATTTCCAAGATTTTCATATATTAGGCTGCAAGGATTTTCTTCATACCCTTATAGGCTGCCTAAGTACCCAACAGACAGAATAATAATGCTAGAGGTATCTAGACAATTGCTAGCCTTTGACAAAATCCAAAAGAAGAAAAAGAAAGGAGGGATAGAGTTTCCAATTGTGATGGGCAACTCGAATGAGGTGTGTCCTTCGATACAGGCAGCTAGAGAAGCTGAAAGTGAGCTTCAATTTTATCACTTCTCATATCATACTTGTACGACAAAGATCTGCGACCCGCGACCATAACATCAATTGGGTTCTCGGCCTTCTGGAGGAGTTCAAACATAAGGCCACCATAGAAGATTATTGGCCTGATGCAGTTGATGAGATTGAAGTGAGGAAAAGAATGTTCTCTAGGTTGCCGATTACTCTGATCAGGGAGTGTGAGGTAGTTCCAGTTCCGGACCAGGTTAATGAGGATATGGATGTAGTCCATCCAGACTATGCAGCTATTCGGGATACTCCACTTCCGCCTATAGATTGGTCAGAGCCCGAGGTTGCTGATTTGGATACTCTATCCATCCCGATTATGACATTCACCAGGGCATGGGTTGACAGAGAGTGAATAGATTGAAAAGTAGGTCAATTGTCTTTACCTATACTATGATGTGGAGATCACGTGACTTCACCACAAAAGAAGGAAGAAACAGCTACACGGGCCCGTGAGTCCAGAAAAGAAAGAATTAGTTCAGCCGCATTCCACGCAGTCATGCGGGCGCATCTTTGAGACATCGCCCAAGCCGCACAAGAGGTGTCCTTGTTTGTCGCATCGCAGGATTGCAAAGGAATCGTGCAATCGGAGATACGATGATATTCACCTTCCACGAGGGAGTCAATTGGCCGAAAGCAATGTACCTTAGGACATCGCCTTTGATGATGAGGACTACATCGGACCCCGCCCATCAGAGATAGAGGCGCCATGAATGATGAAGATGATGATATAGTGTCGAGGCACTCACCTACCGAGGAATGAGCCTCGCATCGAGGAAGAAGGGAACAGTTAGAGAAGTCGAGGCACGAGCAGCAGCCCTCGATATACTATATGAGGTGCCCGGACAATGAGACGTAATGCATAGCCCCAGTGAGGAGATTGATCCAAACAGCTTGAGATGGAGGAATTTTTGAACCGGATCGCTCCTCCACCGGAAGAAGAAGGCAAGAAAGTTCTCGAAGATCTCCACGGATGAGGATGGTTGTCGTACTCTTCACGTTGCTGTCCCACGAGTCGAGTGTGACCGGAATGAAGCAGCTCCTGAAAATTATGTGGTCACCACTCTTGACTTGGGACGCCCTACTGGTGCTCAGATTGTTGAGGAGTGTGATAACTCCTTCCTTGCCCTCAAGGATAGATTGTTCAAGAAAGAAGGAAAATATAAGAAGTTGAAACGAGAACACAGGGCCTTGATTGGATACGCTCTCAGCCAGCTTGTCCTCGCTCGAGGGGCGGATGTACCCGCTGATATTCCGTGCCAGACATATTCCCGGTAGAGAGCCGACGCTTAGTAGAGTTGGGGAGGATGGCACAGAGGCGTAATAAATGGGTCAGCTGCGGAGTCTCGCATCGGTGACGCAGGTTTGCGGAGGACCTTGCCTTTGCCTTTCAACAGGCCTCTACTATTTTGACACGGATGGATGCGGTGGATCATGCCTGGGGCGATGCCTCTATCTATCAGAGTAAGGTGATCCAGCGTCTTGAGGTGTTGAGGCATGTGCCATTGCAGCTGCTGATTGATGGAGGTGTCATTCGTGCGTAATGACCCATATGATTTCCTGCGGTATCTCTTCAGCCTATCACGGGCGGCTTCTTCGGGATGCCACGCTGATTCACCAGATACATAAGGCGGCCACATCATAGATGCAGCCCAACACCTTCGAGGCCATATTTGCTAGGCGGCTGAATCCAGATGAGATAAGTTTTGATAATTTGAGGGGTTTGCTGGTTCCCTTCTTCGCAGATGTTAAGACCTTTGTACAGGATGACTTTGAAAATACCGCTACATTCTCCACTCTGATCCAGAACACGCAGGACTCCTTGGCTGCTTGGAGAAAATCTTGTACGAGGCACGAGCACTCAGTCACGGTGTTAGAGTTTCAGTTGGATTGTGTTCCGCCTATTTCAGTTCATGAGGTTGAGGCCGTACTTGGCAGATTTGTTGAGTTGGCAGTCAGAGAGAAGGCTAATGGGAACACACTACTGGACGAGGATCTTCTAGAAGACTGAGTATGGAGCATTTATTGCATTTGCTATTTTGGGAGTGAGTGGGAATCTTTGATTCATTTAATGTACCACTCCCTATTCTGGCAGTTTTTAGGGTTAGGGCTGAGGTGGCACGATTCTGGCCACTCTATTGATTGTAACCCTAGCCGTCCTTTGGGACTTGGCTAGCTATAAAAGGGGGAGTCCCCCTCATTTGTAATTCATTAGAATCAGAATATTAGAAGATCAGAATTAGAATCAGAGTAGACATTGAGAGAGCTAGATAGTGTAGTATTGTAGAGCATTTTGCATAATTTGGAGAAGAAAGAAAGTTTTCCCTTTGAAAACTTTTGAGGAGATTGTTGTGTAACACATTTTATGATAATAGATCTTTTCATTGATGATGAAATTCGTCTTGTCATGAAATGCTAGCAAGGTTTCTTCTTCCTTTCGTATCCAAGTAGATTAGATTCATGCAAGTAGCTTACTTCGGTGTGTGGTGTTTTATTGAGATAGCTTCACTCTATTCCATACCACTAGCGGCTTGTTGATGATAAGTCTGCCTTGCGTGGTCAACTGGACATTATCTTGTGTTTAACTTCGGTTATGGCTTACATACTTATATGCGTTGTTCTGATGGTGTACGTATGTTAAACTATAACTTGAACACCTTTCGCTATCCCCTTTGAAGATTGCACCGATTTTGCTGAGGCTGTCCGACGGAGGCTAGGTGAAATCCGGTTGAAGTTTATTGAGACGAAGCCCCACATACCTTGCATTTAGAATAGAGTATAAATTTCTTAGGCCCCCTTTCCCCTTTTACTTTCCGTACTTTCTTATTAGTTTTAGGAGAGAGAGCACATTGCCAAATCATACACGTAAGAATTCCCCTTCAATATCATACATTAGCTGCTGACTGCAAGAAATCTGGACAATTGTGTAAGTCCCCTCGTACGAACACAGCAATACACATCAACCAAACTGGGTCTATTCGCACTAAAGGAACCTTGGAGTTGAACATGCGAACTTTCTCGCAATCTTAGCGCATGGAATACTTTGATCAAGAGAGGACGGAGTAGCCCCAAAACTATTTTGTTCTGCCTGTTTGGTATGGTCACAAAAACCGCATCAACAAGACGCAACTGGCATATGGCTTGAAAAAGAGCTGGTTTATTGAAGGACTGCTTCCCTCGTTGTGAAAGAAAATGAAGGTGGTACCTCCATCCTTTTACCCCGAAGCCTACAATTAGGAGATGGACGTTGAGAATGAAAATAAGACATCCTCTCGGGGTAAGAAAAGAACAAATGGTGTTGAAATTACGAAAAGTAGTGAAGACGAATAAAAAAATATACAAGTCCTCCAACGAGACATGATGAGAATGATGAACTAACTGAAGGTAGAAAAGGAGAATTCCAAGGAACCCAAAGAATTATGGTGTACCGAATGCGAAACAAAAGGTCATATTTGTTAATGATATTGCAGCTTCAGGTTTGTCCTTCTAGCCACAAGTGAAGACATATTTATTTATATATGTCATTTAATAAATGGGCGCATCTCTTGGCAATAATATAATTCTTATTTTGGGCCGACTTTTAATGATTAAATGTAAAGTCATACCTTTTGTGTTAAGAGCCGACTTCCTTCATTGGCGCATTTAATTAAAAGGAGATATATCTTATGGTTGGGTCGACTTGTATCAAGTTAAAGGTGGCGTTCCTTTACATTGTATATATAAGAGATCTCTCTCTCATTGTTCTACAATTAAGCAAGTTCGTTTTCTCTCCTTCATTCAAGTGCGAATTTTCTCCAAGAGCAGATTGCGAATTTCTGTAAGTGCAGATTTAGGTATCAAGGGAGGGCAGATTATTATCTATTGTGCATCTAGTGTAGGTGCTGAATATTGGCCTTGTGATTGGCCTCATTGTAAAGAGAACTGTTGCCGTTATTTATATATAAAAGAGAAATCTTTGTTGCTGGGTTTTTCTCCCTCAAGAGTAGGGTTTTCCCAGGGTATCGGCTGTGTTATTTTGTCTGATTTTGAATTATTTTCTGTGCATTTAATCTGTTCACATGAATTTAACATGGTATCAGAGCAGGTTGATGCAAGATCTGATCAGATAAACAGATTTAAAGTGATAAGCCAATCAAAATTGTCTTTTGGTGAGTGCCAGATGTGGACTTATATCGAGTGTCCTTGAAAGTCGGAGAAGGCAGAAGTTCAAACAATAAGAGCTCCTTCCTATTGCGAGCGACAACATCTTAGTCGGATCATGATTTCTAGAAGACCCAAAGCATACCGCACAGGTAGAGAGAAATCGTTGCATAGTTCGGGTACCTCAATTTTTTTGAAGCCACTCGATCAATCTGGAAATTATGTCATCAAGTCAAGCTGAGAATATTACCTGGGAGTCTGTGTGGGCCTGTCTGTGTGTATTGGGATCCTGTTTTTCATTGGCATGACCTAGAGGTATTCTCTCCTACATGTCACCTCACCGTCTCCACTGTTGCCGGCATCTCTGGCTCGTGTATCCTCTATCTCGGAGGTCTTAGCTCACTCTGGTTAGGTTTTATATATGGCATTGGCTCCATGTCTGGAGAATATATTTCTTTGATCGAGTAACTACTGTTTGTGGCATACAGAGCATTCGGCGTTGTATATGAAGCTGCGATATTATAAACTGACAACATTATAGTGTCATGCTATGCCTCAGAAACCCGGGTACCTGAATTTTAGAGGAGTTGTGGTTCCTGAAGACAGGACTATATTCAAAAGTAATTACTATAGTTGTCGAACCTGTGAAGAGTAGAATTCATTGGGAGTGTCGGTGCCCCTGCAACATTGTTGTTGTGTTGGTTTACCTTTGGAAATTTTTAAAGTCCTGTGGGTGTATCTAGCAAATCTTCAGTATCGGATTTTTGTGCTTACCTGCTCACTAGCTGAGAAAATCTTCTATTTACAAATTGAAGGTATTTGGGATCGCTTGTTGTCAGACAGTGCAGTTCATGAAATGAAACTTTTGTATAAGCATCAACGGATTATGATGAGATGATACGAGGTCAGCTATTAAAACCTCCAACTCAGAGATCTTTGGAGGATTGATGATTCTGAGCGATGTGCTCATTGGTGCAATCTGCATTCATCCTGAGCGATGGAGTGGTGTATGCAATGATCAAGAAAGAACAATTGATGGATTGCGAGGAACATAAAGAGATAAGTATTCTCTGTTTGTTTGAAATCTCTTTCTAGGCTGAATTTCAGTTCGCTGAGTTATTTCATTTATTTGTGTCTTGCGTGATTAATAAAGAGAGATAGTGATCTCTCTTGAACTGTGTTCTTTTGAAGATTTCAAATTATTCATTGCAAGTTGTTTTATGCTAAGTTCTCTGAGTGTGACTCTCAGATGAAAAAGAGAATTGCATTTTCGTTGTGATAGGTTGATCACATCGATATCATTCTCCAATGCATGCTCTGTGATAGAACCTTGAACTCTTGGAGAGAGTTGGTTCTACATGCTAACCGCATAATGCATTCAAGAAATCTATAGTTGTGCAGATTGTTTTTTGTTGTGCTGAGTTTGGCACTCTCGAGAGGAGTAAAAGATGAAAGAAAGAGTTATATCAAAATTACATAAAGATAAGTTTCTTTATCCCTTTAGTTTGATCTTTTGATTTATTTATTCATGTTCTAACATTGTGCATAAATTCTTATGTGTTCATGCTATAACCTGAGATGGTAAACCTTGTATGATTCTAGTCTTGATATTTCTTTGAATAGTCATAAACTGTTAGTAATCTCTCTCTAAATGCTTTGTGAACAGCTAGAAGCAGGAAAGTGATGAGAGATTGCTTAGTGATGAAAAGATTGAGGCATCTTATGAGGAAGTTATGCTAACCAAAGAAATGATCAAGCACGAAGTCACAACTTGCAGCCATGGGACTGAGCTGGTGGCCAGAGGGAGTTCACTTCTAGAAGTCTTCTTTGCAATCTTTGAAGCAAGGATCAAGAGGGAGTTTTGTAATTCACTGAGAAGAAGTGAAGATTGTTGTATTGAAAGGCTAGGTGCTAAACCCTTAGAGGATCCCTTCAGTTGCTGAGATCATAATTGCTCAAGATTGTCTTCTGGATTTGTCATTGGTAGCTCCGCAAACCTATTCAGAATAGAGTAATCTGGGAAGAGGTCGAGGAGGACTATCCTGAACTCCCTACAGTACCAGAGGTGTGCGTTGGAAAACTTTTATCTAAGTCAAAGTGTTGCAGGCAATCTTGGATGAAGAGGTTGGAAGATTGATGCATGTGCTTGAAGATTCAGAGGGAGTTTGCTGAACCTGAAGAAGATGATAATTTTTGTTGCAGCAAAACATATCCCGAGATACTTGCGTGGCACAGTTGAATATGGATTGAGATATTCTTCAGGTTGGGATCTGCTATGATTTCCTGGTGCAGCAGGAAGCAGTCTTCTGTAACATTGAGTACAGCAGAGGCCGAGTACATTGCAGCTTGTATGGCAACTCGGGAAGCAGTGTGGCTTCGTAAGCTCCTGGCAGGATTGTTTGGACAATCAATGGAGTCTACTATTATTCATTGTGATAATCAGAGTTGTGTGAAGCTTTCTGTCAATCCTGTGTTTCATGACAGATCCAAGCATGTTGATTTCAAGTACCACTATATCAGAGATATGGTACTGCGGAAGGCTGTACAGTTGAGGTACATCAACACTGATGAGCAGATGGCAGATATTCTCACCAAGCCTCTCGCCAGGATAAAGCTGTGTACTTTCGAGATAAGCTTGGTATGGTGGAGAATCCAGCCTTAACTGAGAAAGAGTCTCAGCATCAGTGACCCTGTTTAATGAGTTCTTCTCTGTGAGAGAAGTTCGAGGTGAAATCCCTTGTTAATGCATTTTCCTTTGAGACGGAGGAATTTGAGGTGCAAGCCCTTGTTAATGCATCTTCTTCTGAGACGGAAGAATTTGAGGTGTAAGCCCTTGTTTCCACCCTCTGAGGAGTCATGGTGGATGTCATGTGTGAGACTCCATGACATATGTTGTACTTGTGTTTCACCCTCTGAGAGAGTCATGGTGAAAGTCACGTTGAGGTGACAACATCCGCAAAGTGATGAACACTTGTACTTACTATTGCATTTTCTTCTGCGGACGAAGAATTTGAGGTGAAAGCCCTTGTTTCCACCCTCTGAGCTGAGTCATGGTGGATGTCATGTGTGTGACTCCATGACAGCATCACGTGAGAGAGTCCGTGATGATTTTTTTGTGTACTTGTGTTTCACCCTCTGGGAGAGCCATGGTGAAAGTCACGTTGAGGTGACAACATCACGCAAGTGATGAACACTTGTACATACCATACATGGGTGTAGCCATGATGGTTGATATCACAATGAGGTGATATGCTTTCACGATGAGGTGATAAGCTCCTTTCCATACATGGGTGTAGCCATGGTGGTCAATATCACAATGAGGTGATATGTTATTTCACACATGGATGTAGCCATGATGTTCGTCATCACGTTGAGGTGATATCCTTCTCTTTATATCTGATTGCAGGCAATGATGGCTGTTGGACCTCATATTGAGATGATTCGTATTGTGCAGCTGGAAGTTCTCTCCCTAGCTGAGAGGGAGTGTTAATGATATTGTAGCTTCAGGTTCGTCCTTCCAGCCACAAGTGGACATATTTATTTATATATGTCATTTAATAAATGGGCGCATCTCTTGGCAATAATATAATTCTTATTCTGGGCCGACTTTTAATGATTAAATGTAAAGTCATACCTTTTGTGTTAAGAGCCGACTTCCTTCATTGGCGCATTTAATTAAAAGGAGATATATCTTATGGTTGGGCCAACTTGTATCAAGTTAAAGGTGGCGTTCCTTTACATTGTATCTATAAGAGATCTCTCTCTCATTGTTCTACGATTAAGCAAGTTCGTTTTCTCTCCTTCATTCAAGTGCGAATTTTCTCCAAGAGCAGATTGCGAATTTCTGTAAGTGCAGATTTAGGTATCAAGGGAGGGCAGATTATTATCTGTTGTGCATCTAGTGTAGGTGCTGAATATTGGCCTTGTGATTGGCCTCATTGTAAAGAGAACTGTTGCCGTTATTTATATATAAAAGAGAAATCTTTGTTGCTGGGTTTTTCTCCCTCAAGAGGAGGGTTTTCCCAGGGTATCGGCTGTGTTATTTTGTCTGATTTTGAATTATTTTCTGTGCATTTAATCTGTTGACATAAATTTAACAATATTGAGGTCAACTGCCCGAAGAAACTCTTCTATGACATCTGCCAAGTTGTGGGACACTCCATCAAGGAGTGTTCGTACAATCTAAAGACAAGAAGTACGCAAGTCTTCTTTGCACAAGGGGAACAATCAACTGTTAGTTTTTATGATCAGATATAAAACTCAGAATTTACTTCAAAAATCAGACACAATAACACAGCATATACCTTGGGAAAACCCTCCACATGAGGGAGAAAAACCCAGCAACAAAGATCTCTCTTATATATATAATAATGGCAACAATTCACTTTACAATGAGGCCAATCACAAGGCCAATGACCAGCACCAACTCTAGATGCAAAACAGATAATAATCTGCCCTTCCTTAATATTGAAATCTGCACTTGAAGGAATTCGCAATCTGCTCTTGGAGAAATTCACACTTGAATGAAGGAGAGAATCGAACTTGCTTGATATGAAATGGAATGGAAATGACCTTGTATAAATACAATTTGAGAGAGAGGTCGCACCTCTTCAAGAGCAAGGTCAGCCACAATAAGAAAATATAATTACAAATAAGAGATGCGAATTACAAGGAAGGTCAGCCCAACTTAGTAATTAATTGTTGCCAAGTGAAGCGCCTCTTCACTTTAATTATCTCAATAAAATAAATAGCCGATAGGCTATATGCAATTTTATGTCTTGACTCATGGCTGGAAGAATGAGCCCGAAGCTGCTATAACATCAACACTCCCTCTTAGGTAGGGAGGAATACTTCCAGCTGTACAAGACACATCACCTCATCGTGATGTCAACCACTATGGCTACTCCCATATGTGGAAAAGGAACATATCACCTCATTGTGATATTAACCATCATGGCTACTCCCATGTATGGTAAAAGTGCACAAGTGCCCATCACGGAATCACTCAACGTGATGTTGTCACCTCATTGTGACGTTCACCATAGATACTCCCAGAGGTTGAAAAGCACAAGTACAAAAAAATCATCACAGACTCTCTCTCGTGATGTTGTCATGGAGTCGCACACATGACATCCATCGTGGCTACTCCCAGAGGGTGGAAACAAGGGCTTTCACCTCAAATCTCTCTCACAGAGAGAAATGCATTAAACAAAGGGCTTACACCTCAAATCTCTCTCACAGAGAGAAATGCATTAAAGCAAATCAGAAGATCACTGATACTGAGACTCCTTCTCAGCTAGGGCTTCATTCTCCACTATACCAAGCTTGTCTCGAAAGTACACAAACTTTACTCTGGCAAGAGGCTTGTTGAGAATGTCTACCGTCTACTCATCAGTGCTAATATACTTCAACTGGATTGCTTTCCTCAATACCATATCTCTGATATAGTGGTATTTGATCTCAACATGTTTAGTTCTGTCATGAAACATTGGATTGACAAAAAGCTTCACACAACTTTGATTATCACAATGAATGAAAGTCGGCTCCAATGATTGTCCAAACAACCTGCAAGGAGTTTCCGAAGCCACATTGCTTCTCGAGCTGCCACACAAGCTACAATATACTCGGCCTCTACAGTGCTCAGTGCCATTGAAGACTGCTTCCTGCTACACCAGCAGATCGTCGCAGACCCCAAACTGAAACAACATCCGGAGGTGCTCTTCTAATCAGTGACACACCCTGCCCAATCGGAATTAGTATATCCATGCAGCTTCAAGTCCACATCAAAAGAATACCTCAAGCCATATCCAACTGTGCCATGCAAGTATCTCAGGATATGCTTTGCTGCAACTAGATGTATTTGCCTTGGTTCACACATGAATTGACTAAGTGCACTCACTGCATAGCAAATATCTGGTCTAGTATTGACTAGATACATCAACGATCCAATCAACTGCCTGTACATAGTAGGATCCACCAGATCTGAACTAGCTGCAGCCTCCTTAAGCTTCTGAAAATTTGTCTCCATAGGTGTGGACATGGATTTGCAATCCATCAACCAAATCTCTTCAGAATGTCAATGGTATACTTCCCTTGACTTAGAATGAACTCATCCGGCTTCTGCCATACTTCTAAGCCAAGAAAGTAGTGCATGAGACCAAGATCCTTCATTTCAAATTCAAAAGCTAGCTCCTTGCATTTGATAATGAGGTGATCTTCTCCAGTAAGAATTAGATCATCAACATATAGAACCAAGATTAATGCTTCGCCATCAATTACCTTGAAGTAAAGGTTTGAATCAACATCATTCTTGGAGAAGCCCAAGCTCGACAAGTAATGATCAATTCTTTCGTACCAAGCACAAGGAGCCTGCTTAAGGCCGTACAAAGCCTTCTTCAGCCCGCAAACATGAGACTCCTTCCCATGAACCTCAAAGCCATCAGGTTGCTCAATATATACCTCTTCCTCGATTACACCATTTAGAAATGCTGTCTTCACGTCCATCTGGTGTATCTTTCATCCCTTAGATGCTGCAATAGCAATGATGGTCCTGACAGATGTATAACGAGCAATTGGAGTAAAGGTTTCTTCATAGTCTACTCCCTCTTTTTGAGAGAATCCTCTAGCCACAAACCTAGCCTTGTACTTCTCGATGCTCCCATCAGCCGCATGCTTGATCTTGAAGAGCCACTTAGAAGATACAACAGATTTACCTTCAGGTCTAGGCATGATGTCCCAAACATCATTCTTGAGAATGGATTGATACTCCTCAACCATAGTATCTTTCCATACTTGCTGACTAGTAGCTTCCTCAATGCTAGAAGGCTTTGATTCAATGATTTGACTCATCAAAGCAACATAGCTTGAAAACTTATGAGATCTCTTGCTTTCTCTAAAGTTCCTCTTGGGGCTGCAAACCTTTCTGCCTCCTGCATTGTTTGCCTGGCCCAAAGAGGTCTCTTACGACCAATCAAAATGTCTGTAGGCCCATCAATAGGTTCCAAAGGCTCAACTGGATCATCATCTTCTTTAGGATAAGTAGCCTCCCTCTGAATCTCAGGAGTATGGTCAACTTCCATATCCTGAGGAGAGTCTTGGTCTTCATTGTCTAACTCCATGTGGATGCCCTTAGACCTCTTGAATGCAACATCTTCTTCAAATGTAACATCCCTGTTGATCTCAATCAATTTCTGACCTGGAATGTACACTCTGTAGGCTTTTGAAGTCTCACTGTAGGCCACAAATATTCCCTTCTTGCCAGACAGTTCCAGCTTTGTCCTCTTATCTTTAGGTAAATGAACATACACTGGACAAACAAAGATCCTCAAATGACTTACTTTCGGCTTCACCCCTGTAAATGCTTCTTCGGGAGTCATGTTCTCCAAAATTCAGTGAGGGCTTCTATTTTGAACATTCACAACTGTCCTAGATGCTTCAGCCCAAAGGAAGGTTTGTAGATCTTGATCATGAATCATGGCCCTAGCTGCTTCTACAATAGATTTGTTCTTCCTTTCTGCAACACCGTTTTGCTGTGGATTGTAGGGAACACAAAACTCCCTCTTAATTCCTGCCTCAACACAAAAGTTACCAAAACTTCCGGAGATGTATTTCCCGCTATTGTCAGATCTAAGAACTTTGATCCTCTTCCCGGACAAGTTATCTACCTGAGCTTTAAATTCCTTGAATCTCTCAAGTACTTCCTCAAATTCTTTAGTCTTTAAGAAATAAATCCAAGTCTTTCTAGAGTAGTCATCAATAAAGATTACATAATACAAGAAACCACTCAAAGAAGCAACAAACATTGGACCACATAAATTAGAATGAATAAGATCTAGAATACATTTAGATCTACTTTCACTACTATGAAATGAACCTTTAGTATTCTTACCTAAAGTGCATCCTCGACAGGTACCTTCATGCTCCTTGTTGAATTTAGGAAGGCCCGAGACCATCTTCTCCATGGTTGGTAGTGCTCGAAAGTGAAGGTGAGCAAGTCTTCTATGCCAAAGTTCACACAAACTTGAAGAATCATGCAACAAAGCCTGAAGTGGACGAGTGCAAAGTCTGTAGAGACACTCATGTCGAACTCCAATCACCCGGGCAGACTTGATACTCGAGTTCTTCGGCCATACAAGAACTTTGCCTTCGGAGAATGCAACTTGATACCCCTTGTCCTCCAATGTTGAGATAGAGACAAGGTTCCGCTTGATACCCGGAACAAATAGAACATCGCTCAACTGTAAGGAAATGCCGGAATCCAAGTGAAGAGAGGAAGTCCCAACACCTTTCACAGAATAACTTGCATCATCACCAATGATGACTTGAACATTAGAATCTCTCTCCACCAAATCAGATAGATGTTCTCTAAAACCAGTGATGTGGCGAGAGGCACCACTATCAATCAACCAAGTGTTGATGTTGGTAGGCACATTGCTTGACAAAGCATAATAGAATAAAAATTCACTTGAATTCTTCTGCGGAGAGATCTCACCCACATCTACAAATGAAGCCTGTTGCTTAGGTCTGGTTGGACAATCCTTAGCATAGTGACCAAACTTGTCACATCTAAAACATTGAATGCGAGATAGATCCTTCTTCTTCTTAAATGCAAGAGCACCATCAGATTTTTGATCTCTATTCCTCTTGAAGTAGCCTTTCTTCCCTTATTTTCCTTTCTTCTTCGAGGATTGAGCGGCAAGAACATGAATGTCTTCATTTGTAGAGCTTTGACCAATGCCTCTCGCAGCCAACCTTGATTCTTCTTGAATACAATCTGCTCTCAACCGATCAAACTTAGGAAGTTTTGATCTCGCACTAATTCCTTGAATGAATGACTCCCAAGATGGAGGAAGACCATTGAGAGCCAACATAGTCAAATCCTTGTTATCAACAATATGCCCAATGGTAGAGAGCTGATCTCTCAACTCGGAAATGTTCATGAAATATGAGATGACGGATTCTCCTTTCGCCATCTTGATATGATGAAGTTGTTGCTTTAATGCAAGAGCTTGACTTGTGTTGTTGATCTCATACATCTCCTCTAAAGTCTTGAACATATCTCTTGTTGTCTTCAACTTGGAGATGATTGGCACAATGTGATCTTTCACGGAATCAACCAACATCTTTTTCGCCTTAGTGCCATTTCTTTTCCATTGTGGCTTCTCATTCTCATTGGTAGGTTCGGGAACTTCGGCCTCCACGAACTCAGCTAACTCATTTTCTTCCAAAGTGAGCATGACTCTAAACTTCCAAGATGTGAAGTTTGAAGCGCCCTCAAGTCTATCTTTGACCTTCAGCCCGTTCACCATCTTGACAATAAGATCGATGCAATTAGGATGAGAATAAGAATGGAGGATAACGCTGCTTGAACAAATCTGATCACGATCTTCTTATACCCGCTTTGATACCATGTTAGTTTTTATGATCAGATATAAAACTCAGAATTTACTTCAAAAATCAGACACAATAACACAGCATATACCCTGGGAAAACCCTCCACATGAGGGAGAAAAACCCAGCAACAAAGATCTCTCTTATATATGTAATAATGGCAACAATTCACTTTACAATGAGGCCAATCACAAGGCCAATAACCAGCACCAACTCTAGATGCAAAACAGATAATAATCTGCCCGCCCTTAATATCGAAATCTTTACTTGAAGGAATTCGCAATCTGCTTTTGGAGAAATTCGCACTTGAATGAAGGAGAGAATCGAACTTGCTTGATATGAAATGGAATGGAAATGACCTTGTATAATTACAATTTGAGAGAGAGGTCGCACCTCTTCAAGAGCAAGGTCGGCCACAATAAGAAAATATAATTTCAAATAAGAGATGTGAATTACAAGGAAGGTCGGCCCAACTTAGTAATTAATTGTTGCCAAGTGAAGCGCCTCTTCACTTTAACTATCTCAATAAAATAAATAGCCGATAGGCTATATGCAATTTTATGTCTTGACTCATGGCTGGAAGAATGAGCTCGAAGCTGCTATAACATCAACATCAACCCCTCTGACCACACCACCAAAGCCCCAAAATAACAACAATGCATCCCTTGGGGGTTACCGAAATAACAAAAGAGGCAATAACAATGGTCTGAGAAGCAAAATACAGTACAAAAACAAAGGAAGACCTATGATATAGTGCCAAAAATGCAACAAATGGGGTCACTTCACTAGGGAATGCCATAACAATCAAGGTATGGGAGGAAGACTCTGTAAGTGGTGTGGACTAAGCGATCACGAAGATACTGATTGCCCAAAGCAGAAAGGCATAAATATGCTGGAGGTGAACGATGAGGAGGTTCTGGTGATCACCAGAGCATAGACAAAGAAAGCTACCTATCTAGACCCTCGTACGGAGAAAGAAGACTCCGAGAGGCCAGGGCGGAAGTGGAAGAAGCAATGGCCAAGGAACGAAGAACCTCCAGCAAAGTAACTAGTACGTCGTTGTAGTCGAAGTCAAAGAAGAACATAGTATGACAAGTGCTACACACAACCATAGCCATCAAGGTAACAAACCTTTTGCAGACAATGCCCCAACTGAGAGTAGCACTCACTAATGTCGTTGAAGACAATGAAAACCATCAGAAAGGTCCAACTGAGAGTATGACACAATCGACAGGAGAGGCTACGTACCCAATGCTACTCGCAGTAAATGTTGGAAGGAAGCTTGCCATTGTACACATGGAAATCATGGGGAGGGCACTCTCCAACACCATCGTCAATGGAGGCTCAAGAGTGAATGTACTACTAGAAGAAACCTGCAAGTGTTTGGGAAAGCCAACTCTCTGGCCCCCAACATTCCATTTGGTAGGCGTAGATCAACATGGCATCAAACCTCTTGGTACATTGATGGCACAAAAAGTAACAATCGACACACAACAGTTTCTGCTAAAATTTGTCGTCATCCCATTACAGAAGAAAGCGTACGATGCATTGCTCAAGAGAGGATGGCTGATTGCCGCTAAGGCGGAACACAACTGGAAGTTAAACACACTCTCAAGTGGAAGCAACGAGAGAAAGTACATCATAGATCTGAAAAACCAAGCCATAAGCGAAGAATTGGCATCCTTTGGATCATAATCTGATGGGGGAGAGTCAGATATAGATGAAGGAAGGCTATGGAGCCGAATGATGAAGGCATACTTGACCTCGAAAGTTGCTCGAAGGACGAGACAAGCTCTCTAAATGGCCTGTTTCATTGGCAAATGAAAGATTACGAGGTGTTCCACCCAGAATGCAACATGCTGCAAGTCGAAGAAATAGGAGATAAGGGTACGACCAGCCAGACATTTTCACTAGAGTACGGAGAATATAAAGAAGGGGTAGTAGAACTAGACGATACGCCAACCCACAAGTTCGTATGCAACAAACTAATCAAGTACAAGGAACCAAAGATGAAAAGGGTGAATCTGGGAGAGGAAGATAAGCTAAAGACAATCTTGGTTGGTGATGATTGGGATCCTGTACTCAAGGCGGCGGCGTTCAAAATCTTCATGGAATCCAAAGATGCATTCTCCTGGACGTACAAAGATTTAAAGTGAATACCACCAAAATTATGCGTACACAGGATCCCTCTCGTATCGAGAGCACGACCAGTATGGAAGAGACCCTACAAAATGAACAAGAACTATGCCGCCAAGGCACAGGACAAGATCGAGAAAATGTTGAAAGCGGGCATTATATTCAAAGTAGAAGTCAGTGATTGGGTATCGCCGATCGTCATGTCATTGAAGAAGGAATCCAAACAAATTTGGATATGTGTGGATTTATGGAGTCTGAATGTAGTGACAATCAAAGACTCGTTTCCTAGCCCCTTCGCTAACACAATTCTTGAAGAAGTAGCAAGACATGAGATGTACTCGTTCAGGACGAGCTCTCTAGGTACAATTAAATAAGCATTGCAAAAGAGGACAAACTGAAGGCAATGTTCGTAGTTGAAGATGGGGTGTATGCATACAACTGAATGCCATTCTGGTTGTGTAACGCGCCGACTACTTTTCAGAGAACAATTTTGCATATTTTTGACAAAATGTCGGTTGGCAACTTTAAAGCATTTTTGGATGATTTGTCACTTTACAACGACAAGGAGAAACACCTAAAAGCGTTGGGAGAATGTATGGAGAGGTGCAGGGTAGCTCGACTAGCATTGAATCCAAAGAAGTGCTGATTCATGGTACCACAAGGAAAGTTGTTGGGACACATTGTAAAGCCGGATTGAAGACAAACCCGAACAAGATAAGGGTTATCATACATATGGAAGCTCTGTAGAACATCACTAGTGTAAAATCCTTTTTGGGACATGTGGGGTAATATCGAAGGTTCATTAAGAACTTTGCGCAGATTTCCTATCCATTCAACGTACTCACCAAGAAGGGACAACCATTCGTGTGGGCGGAGGACCAAGAGAAAGCACTTAATGAATTGAAGGTACGGCTAATTGGAACAAGGAATTTCATATACATGTGGACACTTCCAATTTTGCAATCGACGCAACATTGGTGCAAGTAGGAGTACAAGGGTTGGATCACCCAGTGTTCTTTACAAGTTGATTGTTGTCGAAGGCAGCGAAAAACTATAGTACAATTGAGCGGGAAGCTCTCGAGATGGTGTATGCAGTGCAGAAGTTTAGACACTACCTATCGGCGACAATGTTCACGTTTTACGTCGACCATTAGGCCCTCATGTACTTGGTCAACAAACCCATAATACAAGGGAGAGTAAGCCGATGGTTGTTATTACTGCAGGAGTTCACATTCACAATAATCATACATCCTGAAAAAAGTCATGTGATTGTCGACCAGTTGTCAAGAATCCGGTCTGGCGAACACGCCAAAGGTGGGGTGAACAAAGACTTTTTGGATGCTCACTTTTTCTAGATTGCAACACTTCCCCCATGGTATGAGAAGATTGGTGAGTATCTATCGACGTCGACATTCCCTAAAGATATGCTACTAGCCGAATGAAGGAAACTCGTATTGAAAAGCAAGACCTTTCAACTCATCAATGGGCTACTGTACAAGATGGGGTCAAATCAGATCCCGAGGCGATGCGTTATGGAGGAAGAGATTCTTGACGTACTCAAGGAAACACATGAAGGTTTGGCCGGAGGACACATGGGGCCAGATGCCACGGCACAAAAAGTTCTTTTGGCAGGATTGTGGTGGTCGACGGTTCACACAGACGCCCAAGAGTGGGTGATTGATTGTGACACATGTCAGAGTTGGGAAGCCTCTAAAAAGGGACTACATGCCGTTGTTTCCATCCCAACCTCAAGAGTTGTTTGAACGGTGGTGGCTCAATTTCATTGGGCCACTGAAGGTCAGCTAATTGCATTGCTATAGGTACATAGTTGTCACCACCGAGTACTTGATGAAGTGAGTTGAGGCTCGAGCGTTATCGGACAACATTGCACAGAGTATGACAAGATTTATCTCTGAGCAGATAGTTACACAGTACGACATTCCCATACAGATCACTAGCGATTGGGGAGGGCATTTTGTCAACCACGTCATTCGGTTGATGACAACAGAGTTTGGATATTTTATAATCTGTCAAGTTCGTACTACCCAAGAGCCAACAGCTAGGCCGAGTCTACAAACAAAGTACTAGTTTCTATTATTCACGAGTCGTGCGGCGTGGAAGAAGCTGATCGGGAGGAAAGGTTACCTGTCGTACTATGGGCGTATCGTATGAAATACAAAGTGATGATCGGACACACACCATTCCAACTGATGTACAGTCAAGAGGCAGTAATACCAATGGAGTACATTGTGCTAAGCTTGAGAATAGCGGTCAAGAATAGATTGGGCAACACAAAGAGTTTGAAAGAGCGGTTATTCTAGCTCAACAAGCTGAACAAACGAAGAATTATGGCATAGTGGGTGACAAAGGCAATGCAAAAGAAGAGAAAATTCTGGCACGACAAACACCTCTGTTGGATGAACTTTTGATCAAGCCAATTAGTTTTGAAATATAATGGTTGTAACAAGATCAAGCCAGGTAAGTTCAAAGTTAGGTGGCTCGGACCCTTTAAAATCAAAGAGGTTTGCGAGAATGAAGCAATCAAGTTGGAGAATCTAGACGGGACGCTATTACCAGACGACATTAATGAGTCGAAGCTCAAGACCTATTAGGAGAGAAAAGTGACAATAACCATCAACATGTAGTGCTTGAGGATTGGAAGGTGTGTGGAAGCAAAACTTGAGAAGAAGAAGGTTGGGGAATAGTAGGAAGCCAGTATGTACTAGAGGAGGATTGGACCACACCAGGAGGTGAAAAGATAATTGAAGAGAGACTTGCCAAAAAGAGAGTGGAGGGCATTGCAGTGCCCGAGTCCATAGACACTTGACCAATGCTCTGTTCGGGACACCCGCCCTTTGGAGAAGGGTGTGGGGTCAATGGAAATACCAGGCACCCTACAGAGGCAAAGGATAAGGAGTTGGAGGGAAGGAGTCGGGAACTTGAGAGAGCAAAGGCCAAACTTTCCGAGGCAATACAGATGGTGAAGACAACACGTGAGAGGCAATTGGCAGCCAACCAGAAGCTTCAAAGTCTGCAGTAGTAGTAGTTAGTGACGATGATCCCTACATCGTCAGTACACCTAGGGGTGCCCTCTCAACCTCCCTCTTCTTGATTTTTCCCTTTCTGTAACCCTGTTTTGGTTTTTTGTCGTTTGGAAGACTTCTTTTGTGGGGGGGGTGATGTAGTTGGTCGAGAGTGTTCATGTGTTTAGTTGGCCAATTAATGTATTTAAATAAAAGTATAGTATAGGCAGCAAAATATTTTATATTACATGTGTCAGGAATTAAGTCCCTAACTAGTTGGATTAGTTGTAACAAGTAGTTGCGACGGTTGGTGTTCTCAACCACCGTCTGCAACTATTTATACTTTGGTTCATTGTAGTCGGGACACATTATGATTATGATGTTATGTTATGATACGGCATATGTTGACATTGCACGGATGATTATATTATGGTTCTATTGCATTAATGAATGAAGTACTATTATTTTGTGCACTATGCGTTCATGAATATTTCCTGTTTATGTTCTATATGTGATATTTCCATTTACTTTAGTATGTTGTCAATTCATCCTTGTGAGTAAATATCAACATGCCATGATCTTGATCTTGGTTTGCAAAGTCAGAAGTAGCTTCAAACCACCACAACCATGAAGGATAATTGAAGTAAACCCTTTTTGTGTAAATGAGTTCTAACAAAGGAATGAATTAATCCTTTTTGTACACGACCTCCAATATCCTTCTGGTTCAAATCTCAGAAGCAAAGATGAAGTCAACATGGTAATGCTGACTTCAAGGGATGAACCCCACATACAAGGCCACTTGTCCATCAAATGCAATAGGAATGCATAAATTTTGAGAGCCAAATGCTGTCATCCAAAACACCACTATCTGGATTACTGTTTCGAACACACCAGCCAACATCACATTCACCTCTAGCTGAATCAAGACGAGTGAAGAAACCTCTAAATGCTGACGAAAGTACTACTGCTGTGAAGAGCATTGAAAACATTTTCTAACAGTGCAAATACAAGCTCAAAAAGAGTTCCCATGACAAAGATATGACTCTTTAAATTATGACTGTCAAAATTAGTTCTCATATGGTGACTGTTTATTAAATTGCACTGCTGATGGCACTGCCACTTGGACTTCATTGATTTGTCAAATTTATTGACTAGATAAATTGCATATATATTAAAATTCCCACCTCAGATGTCCAGACCAATCAAAACATGACATGTGGATTCCAGAATCAAATGTGAAATGTGCACAAACAATGATCAAACTGTCAAACTGCCTCCAAGTTGGCAAATGGCCTCCAAGCCATCAACATACTATTAGCAAGTCACACAGTTAAATCCAAGCAAGGGTTGGGTGGGGGTTTGACCCCTTGACCTTCCCCATCCCGGGCATCTTTGCTCAAGATGTGCTGCTAATTACCTGATCACAAATACCCAGAATTGTTGTGGTGAGATACTACTCAAATCCGTGCCCTCATCCTTCATGCTGCCATGCTGCTTTTCATACACCATATATGCACCTTTGATCACTTGTTTCACTTCACCACCTCTTCTGCATTGGTTGCCACTGTGACTATCTCCTAGGCTACTAGCACTTAGGCAAGGAGACCCTCAAACTTTGAAGGGAAATTTGGAACACAAAACAAAAGAATTTTCTAATAAACAAAAATTGAACACTTGACGATTTCTTGGTCAGAAATCCCAAGATGCAATTGGGTTTGAGATTTTTTGTGCCTGGACAGGGGTTGTCTTAGAAACCCAATTCCTATATGATCAAAATATATTTTTTATATTGAAGAAGTTTGCAAATATGGTTCATGTGAGCAACTAGTTACAAATAAGACTGCTACTTAGCTCCTTATGAGCATTAATGAGACTAATACATAGCTCCTTACAAGCACTAGCGAGACCCATACTAAGCTCCTTAAAACTATTAATGAGACCTATTCTTAGCTCCTTTTGAGCATTAACATTCGACAACTTAGAGATCCATACTAGAAGTCAACAATGGAATACCAAGAGTCACAACTTAGAAATCCACATAGATACTACATTCACACTAGAAGCCACAATGGAACACCAAGAGTCGCAACCTAAAATTCAACATTAGATGTCCCTTTGGGGATTTGAACTTGGGTCTCCACAATGAGAACCCAGGGTTTTAACCAATTGAACTCAACCCCATGGACATTGATCAAAATATTGTGCCAATAGAGCTCCTTAAAACCAATTTGCTTTGAACAAGATTTTATAATCCCCAAACTCTCAAGGAAATTCAGATTTGTGCTTGAAAAATATCCTTTGCCCACAAAGTTGTTTGGTATCTTCTCTTCTTCAGGAAAAGTGATCATAAGAAAGGAAAAAAAATGTGAGCCCTCCAATTGAGATTATTGCCACTCCTTTGTGTACCTTTGCAGCAGCAAAGGATCAGAACATTGGGAGTTTTAATTCCAGGTTCTAAGATCATGTGACTAGATGATATAAATCCATAATTGAAAAAATAGTAAATTCCATAACCATAAGAAAGAACACATAGATATGTGATGGTGTCAGCAAACATCAAACAAATAATATCTTTCTAGCATATGAAATCATGTAAAAAAATGAATTGTGAATTGATTGATACCGTAGAATGCATTGCCTCTATCCTGAGTCACAGGATTCGCCGAATTTCATTCTTGAAATTTGAAATTCAGTGAACATTATTTTTTTTTTTATGAAAGTCATTGAAATTCGCCTTTCAATTTGTACGAAAAAGGTGACCAGGCTGTTTTTGAGGGTTGAGTAGTGAGCAATGAATTTTTTTCACTAAGGCACGACATATTTCTTCCACAACCGACTATGAGTCTAAGATTTGAGTAAGAACCGAGCACCAGTAGGCAAGCATGATGGCGTCGACTTCAAATGCGTTTTCATTCTGCAAATTTCTGTTAAAACACTCTAGCCAGTGGTCGACCTATAGAAATTGCACGACTCCTGCCAAAACTTCCAAGTAGGCCGTGCACACATTCAATCTATTTTTAGGGTTTTTTGTTTAGCGCTTTATTTATTTAGTTTTTTCTTCTTTTATTTGTCTTTCATAAAATTTTAAATATGCATCCAAAATTTTAATAATGGTCGTTCATACCAATTAAATATTATGTTATTTACATTAAATTTTTATTGAAAATTTTAACATTCAATATATTTAAATTCAATAGTAGTTTGTTTTGTTTTTAATTTTTTTAATTTTATTTGTTAACATTTTAAATGTTAATAAGTTAAAATTTAATATTTTAAAATATTTAATTTATATTTTAAATTATTAATATATATAAAATTCGACAAATCTTAAATTAAATTAAACAAATATAGTATTGTTTTATTTAAAAATTAACAAATTTAAATATTAAAATTAAAAATTTGAACTTATTAATATTTTAATTTATAATTTATTTAAATTTATTTTAATAATTTTAATCTATTATATATATTAAAATTAACAAATTAAATATATTTTTTTTCGATAAAGGTAAGAAATTTCTATTAATTGTATATGAAAGTTTACAAAATTTGCCCCAGGCAAAATG
>VDFB02232232.1:8731-45972 GCA_007258455.2 Sequoia sempervirens
AATCCACACTATGATGATTACAAAAATCATAACCAATAACAAAGTGGGAATCGTTCCACTCTATGATGAAAGAAATGATCACTTCATAGCCTTTCCATTCCATTCATTTCCATATCTAGCCTTCCATATCCTTTCCTCCCATATCGAATACATTTCATAAACCATTTATATGCTTCCTTGCATCACATCAATGCATTGCATTCCTTCCTTCTTTGGATCCACCTAGGTCATTCATATTTCTATATCTTGCATATCATTTTAAACATACAACTCAAAAATGATGAATTGATAGCATTTCCATTCCATTCATTTGCATATCCATCCTTTCATATCCTTTCCTCCTATATCGAATACTTTTCATAAGCCATTTATATGCTTTGCTTGCATCTAATCAATGTGTCACATTCCTTATTTGTTGCACCCACCTAGGTCATTCATATTTGTAAATCTCGCATATCTTTATCTATCTATAGCTCAAACATACCTTCATGTATCATAACAAGATTCACACCATACCATACAAAGAACAATGTGAAGGAAATATCAAGGTTATGCAATCAAAGACTAAGGGCTTGGAAGATAAATATCATAACATAAAGTTGTATTCAAGGGTTTTTTTTTTTAAATTCTTTTGTAAGACCTATTTTATGGAGAGCCACAGGTGTCACTGGTTCCTCTCTCTTAGTCTTAAGGAATTTTTTTTCTTGCTTAAGTTTTTGAGTTTCCTTTTATTTTGGTTGTTCATTCTTGAGAAGAAAGTAAATCTTGTTGTTATCTTTCATATTCTTTGTTATTCTTCAATGTAAATCAATGAAACTCTCTTTGGACCCTTCTTATGAGTACTTGACTAGGCTGTGATTAGTTTCTTCTAATTGAATTCTTTAAGCAAGTAATGATATAGCTTAAAGTTTTACATAACAATTGCATCATGGAAAACATAGTGGGTTGTGGCTCACTTCTTATTTTTCTGCAGAGTGTAAGAAAAGAATGTTTTGAAGTTCACCTTCTTGTTTTATGAAAACCCTTAGTTTTAGCAAAACAATCCATTTCAATATCTGCTCATATGTTTTGAACATAAAAGTAACATAACAGTTGCATCATGGAAAACATAGTGGGTTGGGGCTCACTTCTTATTTTTATGTAGAGTGTAAGAAAAGAATGTTTTGAAGTTCACCTTCTTGTTTTATGGCAACCCTTAGTTTCAACAAAACAGTCCATTTGAATATCTGTTCATATGTTTCGAACAGAAAAGTAAATGTATAATAGTTGCATCATGGAAAACACAGTGGGTTGTGGCTCACTTCTTATTTTTCTGTAGAGTGTAAGAAAAGAATGTTTTGAAGTTCACCTTCTTGTTTTATGACAACCCTTAGTTTCACCAAAATAGTCCATTTCAATATCTGTTCATATGTTTCAAATATAAAAGTTACATAACAGTTGCATCATGGAAAACACAGTGGGTTGTGGCTCACTTCTTATTTTTTCTGTAGAGTGTAAGAAAAGAATGTTTTGAAGTTCACCTCCTTGTTTTATGACAACCCTTAGTTTCACCAAAACAGTCCATTTCAATATCTGTTCATATGTTTCGAACAAAAAAAAATGCACATAAGAGTTGCATGATGGAAAACACACTGATTTGTGATTCACTTCTCAATTCTTGTTCACTGACCACTTTTTGTTATGCACACTGTAACAAAACAATGTTTTCAACTTCACCTTCATATTTTTTAACAACCCTTACTTTCAAAAAACATGGTAATAATATCTGTTCATATGTTTGGAACACAAAATGCACATAGTATTTGCATGATGGAAAACACACTGGGTTGTGACTGGCTTGTCAATTCTTCTTGAATGATCACTTTCTTTTATGCAGACCATAACAAAACAACATTTTGAAGTTCACCGTCATATTTTCACTCTTCCTTCATTAAACCACTCAAATATGCTGCCCCCAAGATTCTTTGACTCTTCCTTCATTAAACCACTCAAATTCAATTGTTCTCACCCTTTAACAACTAGGGTTCCATTCCCCATCACAGAAATGACCTTTCCAAAAAAATTCAACCTTCTAAACACAAAAAAATACTCTCACTCACATCAGGACTAGCCTGCCCTACCTTATTCTCAAACAATTTCTCCTAGTTACCAACTGTTTCCTTGTTCTTTAGGCCCATAATTCACTATTTCAACAGGGCAGCATGGAGAAACCCTTGTAAATTCTATGCCAATCTTAATCTATGTTACCTACCCCTACTCATAACTTAGTTAGGTCCATTCCACCAAGAAACAGTTGATACAAAAAGATGGAATGGCCTGTCAATCCATTTTAACAATCAAACCCTTAACACCTGTTTTATGGCCACTTGAAGGAAATGGTGTGTTAAATTCACAAAACACCACCAAAACCAATCAAAACAACTTTGCAAGGAAGCTAACACATATGATTACTGTTCCAGATGCAAATCAGTTCAATGGCAGCATGTACAAAACCATACCAGGTCCGCTAACTCAGAATTTAGTAGAAAATAACAAGAAATGTAAGAAATTTTATTGAGTTTCTTCTCTAAAGCCTTCGACAAGCTCCTCCAATAGTTCACCACATATTTTTACCTCAAATGACACCTACCAATGCCTATCAAATTTGCAAAATTTCTCCTAATAACCACATAATGACTCAAAACCACAAAAAACATTATAAAAGGGCCTCACATGGCCTTATTCAACATTATTATGACTCTATCTACCTATCTAGACTCTTTTCATTAAATTGAGCAACAAGGTGCTCTGCACCAAGATTGCAGCTCTCTCCGAACAACATTAAGGTCCTCTTCTTTTCATTGTGACAACTTCTTGTTATGTTTTAATTCCTTTTCTAAGTGGTTAATTACTGTATTTCAATATGGACATTTCAAGGTGAAGAACATCAGACATATGCAATGCAATATCCATGATACATATGAGTATGAACAGGAAGAACTGTCGATAAGGTCTGAACATTGAACCAATGGTGGGACAGTCACCACAACATTTAAATGAAGCCTATGGTTAACACTCTCTTTTCCATTATCAATTTTGCATTCCCAATTTCATCCATGAAGAACTTCGTCGACCTATAGATCCTGCTGTTAGCCATAACTTTGATCCATGATTTCCATTTCTTTCATCAATGAATTCCATATCTTTGATCCATGAAGAACTTCGTCAACCTATTCATCCATGAATTCTATATCTTTGATTGGCTATTTCAAGATTGACAACCTTCATCAAGAATGAGGAGGCCTGGGCTATGTAAAAGTAGGTTTCCAATATGCTTAGCCTCTTTGGGAAGGCTCAAATTTGTGTCTCCTGAAGTTAGGGATAGAAAAAATATTGTAGCCAATAACAAACACGCAGTGCGGGGAGCACCTAGGCTGACCTCCATTTTGGTTTGCACAATTTTGGCTTGTACTGACCTTAGCCAAGTCAAGATCTTAGTTGTTTACTTTGGACCTTAGAAGGTTTCATTTGTGTGTGGATGAGTTAGTCATTAGGACTATACCAACTTAGTAAATTCAAATTGTTACATTTTGCTTTAATTTAGTTTTAGTCAGCCTATGTTGCAATATAGGGCAGTAAATGTGTTCAAAACACTTGGCCATTGTTAAAGAAAGATGCCAAAGGACTATTGAGGAGTTGATAGTTCGAAGTAAGGAGGTTGAGGTCCTAAAATTTAGGATCACAACATATTAATTAGTTACAAATGCTGGTAAAAGTTGCATGACCGCAGTTTAGTAGCTGCATGTAACTTATTTGGTGTTGGGAATCCCTTGAAATGAGGGAAATACTCGATCCACTACCCTTGAATGATGGAGAAGACATCAAGATAGGTGTGACTCATAGTTATGAGTTAGAGAAGATTGTAACCAAATATTGTGGAGTGAATAGAAGACGGGTTTTTGGAAATTTCTATGTTTTATGTGTTTTCCTGCAAACCCCGTGTGTTTTGAAAACTAGACTTAATATAAGCGCTGTGTATATTGAAACAACTTTGTATGCGTGTTCACAGAGGATTTTAAGTATCTTTCCTTGTATAAGCAGTTTGCTTTGAGTGGTGATAGTGTTTTATCCATAGAATAGGTTGTAAAGGTTTTTATTTCTATTTTTTTTCAGATTTCTATGTTATCCTGTGGTACCCGTGAGTTCTTGGAAACAGTGATTTTAAAAGGCGTTGTAAATATTTTTTTGCCACTGTATTTAGATTTAAAGAATAGTTTTGAATGTTTTTCACTTGGAAGTCAGGTAGTTTAGAGTAAGGTTCTTGTTTCTAATTCATAGATCATAGTGTAGATTATTAGTTTCTTTTGTTTTGGACAGTCAAACTTTTTCATGGCTCCCCCATAAGAACTAATCATGGGATCTCCCTGAAATTAGTTTGAAATGATAGGGGAGCTAGTCCATTTTAAGAATGTAGGAGTAGGGATTCTAGAAAGCCAAGCAAATATTTTTAATTCCAAACCCTAGGCGAGCTGTGTTTGCTTGGTTAGAGGTTTGAGTGAGTAAAGACTAAGAACTTAGGCAGGGGAATAGTCCATTGTATGGAATCCATACAGTTTGAGGTGGGATAAGATAGTACCTTCACAGTCCAAAAGGAATTAGGCTTCCATCAATCTATCTTAGGCAGATTGAATCCCAAAACCAGTGAAGCCCTAGAAAATAGGCCAATTAGGCCTCCTCTCCAAGATCTCAGGAATCATCTGTACGGTACTCTCAGAGACCTGAAAACTTTTGAAAGATTTAAAAGTCTGAAAAGGGTGTCAAGAAATGTGATTTAATCACTAGGTTGTGTGTCAAGTTTGAGAGAAAAGGGTAGAAAAGGGACTGGTAAAAGCTAGTAGAAACTAGGCCTCTTCAAAGCAAAATTTTGAAATCGGGTAAAGTGAATGTCCAAGAACCTCCAAGATGAATCTACATGGAGTCGAAATGAAAGGAGACAGTGTCTTAAATTCCCCTGCAAGCAGTTCTAGCAAGTTGAAGAAGTTGGCACTTAGACCCTTCTAAGTCCAAGCAAGATTGATCAAGTTGCAAGGTGTTTGTCTACCCAAGGTAAAGCACAAGGTAGGAACTCTTTGAGAAGAGTTGGAGCAGATTTTGGTCAATCTCCAAGCTCAGGAGGAACCCATTGGAGTCAGGTTCCAGGAAGGAGACAGAGAGAAAGGTCTTCTTGGAGTTGTGCAAGTAACCTTGGGTTTCTTCATACACCACTTTTTCTTCTATGCCACTCACAAAGCATCACCAAACGCCTCAAATTTTTCAATTTTTTTCCCATGATCTGGTTGCTCTTAGCCAATTTTATAATCTCTTCATATTCACAGTTTGAAAGAATTTCATTCACAAAGGTCGCTGATCTGTTTAGCATGTAAACTGGAATGTCAATACTCCACTTCTTGAAATCTCTTATCCAAGGGAAAAGCATGTTTTTTGGAGCAATAATCAAAGGCTTGCTTAAGCCCTTACAAAAATCTTATAAGTAGGCCTTTGATTATTGCTACAAAAAACATGCTTTCCACTGAAAAGAAAGATGAGCTATAAACATTAGTTTATGCTAATGATCAACATTCCACCATTCTAATATAGTATGAAAGATATAAAACAATAAAACAACTAAATCATGGAAAAATTTGTCGATGCTGTGAATGAATAGAAGAAAAGTGTCTGGCTACAATATTTTTGTATACCTAACTTGTGAGAAAATTTTGAGCCTTCCTGATGAAGCAAAGCATATTGGAAACCTACTTTTACAGAGCCCAAGCCTCCTCGTTCTTGATCTAGGTCATCAAGCTTGAAATAGTCAATCAGAGAAATGGAATTCATGTAAAAAAGGTTAATTGAAAATTGCACATTATAGTGTGAAGAACTCTTTTCCACAATAACTTCAAAAATATTTTCACCACATGTTATTTGGTACGGCCAAATTTTTTCAATTGTTGCTTGGGTAATCAAAAACTAAAAGCTATCCTCAACACCTACTCAAGTTATGGATAACAATAGGATCTACACAATGAGGAAATTCTTCATGGATGAAATTGGGAATAAAATTGATAATGGAAAAGAAAGTGTTGACCATAGGTTTACTTAAATGTTGTGGTGACTGTCCTACTATTGGGTCAACGTTCATGACCTTTATCTACTGAAATTTTTTTGGTCATTCATACCTTGTTAATTGTACCTGTGATATTGCATTGCATATGTCTGATGTTATTCACCTTGAAATGTCCATACTGAAATACAATAATAAACAGTAATAAAGTAATTAGAGTAATACAAAATACTTCCAATAAACACTAATCAAGAGTAATACAAAATACTTTACAACACCCTGTGTTTTACAACTGTGAATGGGTTGTTGTTTTTACAACACCGTGTGTTTTACAATCTATAGTTTTACAACACAATACTCAAGTATTAAATAGTAATAAAGAGTAATAAAGAGTGATAAAAAATACAATAATAAACACTAATAAACAACAATACAAAATTGCTTTCATTCAACTGTAGTGTTTCAAAAGAGTAATACAAAATCGAATTCAAAGTTTTAGTTTCCATTTTTCATTTAACAAGTCTTGCGACATCCTAATCAGATTCACTCTTTACATTTTATGTCTTTACTTTTGTTCCCTCATTGGAATGACAGGGGAATCCTATGCCAAGCCACTGAATAACCCTTTCATCATTTGACGGAACTGGTGCAGGGTGGTCAAGCAGTGCACGTAGGGAAAGATACATCTCCTGTATGTCCTCTTCTATGTGTGGCTCAACAACATGACCATGCAATCACATTGCTTGGTCAAAAAAATGATCAGCCTGATGTTGTATGGCACTGCTAAATGTTTTTTGTAGACACCTCATATCTAAGGATGATTGAGGCAATGAATGTGGGAAGATGCCACCAATGAGGTAGACACCCTGATCAACATCATATCTTTCCAATGCTTCCTCAAGCTGAACGTGATTGACCACATGTCTCCAAACATATTTTGTACACAAAATCTGAACTTGAATATGGTTTTTCAGTAGGTCCATGCAATTTGACAAGAAATCGCATGCCACATCATCCTTGGAATATGGGAGTACAAGTTTGGTGGGCTCAGGAAATCTTCTGATCTTGCAAATGACATCCTCCACCATACAAAAATTGAATTTGAAGGCACGATGCAGCCTCTCCGTACTGAAGGGATTGCCATTGTCTTCCTCATTTTTGCGGGGAAGCTTCCCAATGTGAATTCTTGAGTTCAACATTTTTTGTTGTGCTGTCAAAAAATAAGGGAAAAAAGTTAGTAACAAATAGTGCTGCAAGCATCTAGAAAAAAATTGATATTTACTTCCAACTACTGATTCATCAACTACTTCACAACATAAATAAACATCACAAAACATTTATGAAAAGAAAAGCTCTTAGTTAGATGAATATTGTTTGTAAAACTACATATTGGAAAACACAAGGTGTTATAAAAAACTGCAACCCACTAACTCTTGAAATGTATTCCTTTCTAGACCATGATATACTTTTGAAACTCATCCATAAACATGAAAACTTCATTACAACATTTTTGTCCCTTTATCATTTGAAATTATTCAATACATTCAAAACTTTATCCCTTAGCAAGTTGGAAAACACAGTGTGGGATGTCAAAATGTAGGGAATATTTGCAAGTTGGAAAACATAGTGTGGGATGTCAAAATGCATTGAATGTTTGTAGGTTGGAAAACATAGTGTGGGATGTCACTACATGCTTTTATGAATCTCCCACTTGAAATAGGACATGTACATACATGAGTAACAAGAGTAACAATTATCCCTTTCAACAAATCCAAGCCCATAAAATTTCCTCCTATGCCATTTGTATTTCCTAACGCATGAGTTTGCAACAATTTAGATGCTACAAAGGGGATGTTTTTCAGCAAAGTTCTCTTCCTATTGGCCGAAGTGAATGGCGAGGAGGTGAATGATATGTGCTTGGATTTTGTTTAAAGGGATAATCGTTACTCATGTATGTACATGTCCTATTTCAAGTGGGAGATTCATAAAAGCATGTACTAACATCCCACACCGTGTTTTCCAACCTGCAAATATTCAGTGCATTTTGATTTACCATCATATCATGATTTTGAAACCCAAATTTTAGTCCACCGAAGATTTGTAATAAATTTTTTAGGTGAGTTTCATGAAATTCTCAATGTCTAAAAAACACAAGAGTTTCATTGCAACCATACTGTCTATGTATAATGGCAAGTTGGAAAACACTACGTGATATACAACGTACATACCACTGTGTTTTCAATAGGGTTGAAATGTATAAAGTCTGTTCAAGTTCATTTCCCACTCTGGTTTTGATTCCGCCAAAGACAAAGGGTAAAGACTAGAGTTAACAGTCATCGGAAGTAGGATCATTTTGGAAATGAGCTCTCATGCAAAGCACTTATAGGATGAGTTTGTTCTTGGATCCGCTTCCGCTAGTTTACCATTCAAACGAATCAATTTTTAAAGATGTGTTCATATGAGCTTAAGACTTGGGTCACATGAGTCCATAAGGAAACTTTAGATAAAGGGGATTAACCTCACCCTTTAACTGGACAAAGACCATATTTGAATTTTAGGGCTCGACATTGTAAAGGTCATCGCACAAAGCCTAGTTTGCGTGACTCATCGATTCAAAATTTTAGGTCATCAAGAACCCAACATGAAAACCACTGAGTCAACACTGGAATAAGATAGAAGGGGGAATTTAAATAGATTCGAACACTTTTAAGCACAAAAGACCCCTTTACAAAACCCTAGTTAGAACTAGGGCATGACAAAATGGACATGTCATGAAAGCAACAACAGAACAAAAAAAATAAATGGAAAAAATAGAAAAAGCAAAATGGAAAATGGGAGAAAGACAAAAACAAAACCAAAATAAACAAGGGAACAAGCAAAGATCCATAGGAAAGGTCCCATGAATGCGCAAGAACACCACGAACAGGAAAAATGAAAACACAACAAAATGGGAAAACGAAAACACCAATGGAATGGGAAAACAACCCTACCTCAAAATGCCACCAAGAAAGGTTGGAACTCAACAAGAATCCACTCACCAATGCGCCTCTGCAATCAAATCATGCTCCTCTTAAAGTTACTCAGGAATTGGTTCACTAAAACAACTTAAGCAATAAAGATAATGATACAGTTAACCTTGATTAAGATTTAAAAAACATTTTGCACATGTGAGGAGGTTGTAATTAATACAATAAATGTAGTTGGTCAGGCGTGGAACCAAAAACGTAAATGAGTAAACAACCAATGTGAAAACCAAAGGTAGGGCAGACGCGGAAACAAAGTTGGAACAAAACATGAAACTTTACCCAAGTCTCTTGATCCAATTTCACATCCAGTTCTGGTCTCACAGAAGGGACAAACAATAAAGGGAAACGAGGGCAGAATTAGAACCAAAATTGGTCATGGAACTTTTACAAAGTTTGAAGTTTGGTTTTTATTCCAGTTCCACTCCCGACAAAGGAACAAACGCTGACACAAAGACGACGACAAAAGAAACAACAGGAAGTGGGACCAAAATGAAAATCAGACCTAACCAAGACACCAATGAAGACAAAACACAATGCAAGCGAGCAGGAGCAAGATCAGAACCAAAATGGAATTTGAAACTTTTACAAAGTTCCAAGTTTATTTCCATTTCCGATTCTACTTCTGCTAGAGCGAAGAACAAAACACAAGCAAACAAAAGACAACTAAAGGGAGAAACAGACCCAAGAGTGCAAGACAAACCAAAAACACAAAGAAAAAATGACAAGGCAAGGGCAGGGTCAGAATCGGAACTAATACTGGACTTGGAACCTTAACAAAGTTTTGAGTGTAGTTTCCATTCCGCTTCCGCTAGACCAAAAAGAAACAAGGACTTAGGAGGAAAAAGAACAACTCATAAGACCCAAATAAAATTCCAAAGACAAACAAAACAAGGGGGGCCCATTTTGACCAAAACAAAAATGGGGTGGTTTTTCAAGGCATAACAAATGGCAACTCGGCTGGGAAAATGGTTTACACATTTTCAAGACACTGAAGAATTCAGTCACCCAAAACCTCTAGTTTATAAACATTCTAACTTAAGGAGGATCAAATATATTGAGCAAGGTTGAGCTGGAATCTCATATGTAAATCAACATGAGCTACTTTGAATCTAAGTGTGTGTATGTATGGAACATCCTTCTATATAAAAGCTTTATTTACCCCTGAACAACTATTTCTAAGATTCAAGCTACATAAGTTGAGTCCTTTAACTATAGTGCAATGATACCCTGGGCATTGCTCCGCTGCTAGCTAGGCATCCATAGCCCCGACAGAGATACCTCTAATTTTCTCAAAGTATTGCTCTATTGTTAGATAGGCGTCCATAACCCCAATAGAGATACTTGAATTACCCATTTGATATTGATTTTTCCTTCTTTCAATAGTTCTCTTTTATTCTTATTTTATGAGCTTTTCATGAAGGAATTATTTTATCAGCTCTTTTAAAAAAAAAATACTCAGATGTAATTCATCTGATATGTGGGTTGAGAACTATAGTGGACCTCATGACAGTGTGGGAATCAGACTTTTCACTTCAATCAAAGATACAACCACCCAAAGACAAATAGGCATCTTACATAGGTAGATGTTTCATCTATTTTATGAAAAATTTCAATCATGGTCCATGAGATTGTTTACAATATACCTTACCCTTAAAAACTTTTCAAACCATTGTTTAAAATGATCATAAGACACGAGTTTATAACAAAATCATTCAATAGAGATACCTGAAAATACCTAAACCAATTTCTCTCCTAGTGCCTGCAGTATACTTTGAATAACAACCCCTTCATCTTGAAATGGAGAAAAATGAAGTTCCCCATAAACAAAAACAAAACAAAACAAAACAACATAAAGAAAACAAAAGAAACAAACAAACAAACAACACACAAAACAAAAAGGACAACCAATTACATACATACATCCAACAGAAAATTAGACCTTCATGGGACAAAGTAGTGCTTGAGAAACTGACCATTGATAAGCAATGGAATAGGTTCTCCTATTAGGGTGCTTAAACGAAAAGCATTCTCATCCAGGATTTCAGCTATCTGATATGGACCCAACCAAAGTCTTTCAAACTTCTAGTGGTCCCCTTTCTTCTCCTTAGCTTTATCCCATAACAATACGAGGTCTAATATCCTAAAGGCCTTAATTTTGGCTCTTTTGTCAAACCAACATTTGATGATAGCTGGATGTTTAGAGAACTACTATAAAGTAGCGTCTCTTTGTTCTTCCAAATTTAGTAAATTGGCTATCCTAACCTCTATCCTATCATCTTTTGTATAAAATTCTTGCATGAACTTGAGGACAGGTATCTACAGGTGTATAGGAAAGACTGAATCTTGGTTGTAGATTAACTTGAATGGTGAATTCCCTAAAGCAAATTTAATGCGAGTTCGATATGCCCATAAGGAAAATCTTAGTTGGTTATGTCAGTCTCTAGGGTTGTTTTGTAGCAACTTTTTAATCACTTCCAATAAGTTTTTATTAGTAGAATCAACTACTCCATTCCCATGTGGGTAGTAATTAGACGAATATTTCAAGACAATTTTGGGTTCATAAGCCCATTGAATAAACTCGGAAGAAGAAAAAGCAGGGTCGTTGTCACATACCAGGGCAAATGGTACTCCAAACCTAGTTATGATGCATTCGTTGAGAAATTTGATGACCACTTCAGTGGTGCTGTTTTTATAGGGTTGAGCCTCAGTCCATCGTGTGCAACAATCCGTCACTGTCAAAATAAATTTGTGCCTTGCAGACGGATTTGGATTAATAACTCCTACAAAATCCAGTGCCCATTGGGCAAATGGTCTTACCTCATACACTAGTTTTAGGGGCATCACTAGATTACGTTCCCTAGATGTAGAGGTCTGACATGTATGACATGTCCTCACATGTTGGTGTGCATCTCGGAACACATGGGGCCAATAGTAGCCTGACCTAAGAATCTGATGTGCCAAGGAATCAACATATCCATGTCCAGTACCATGCCTACCATGAAACTCAATGATGACATGTTTTGCTTCTTGTTGATTCAAGCAACATAGGTAAACACCTTCAAATTTTCTTTTGTACAAAGCTCCTCCTTTAAGCGTATAATGTGAAATTTTTAGCCTCAGTGCTCTCCTTTGAGTAGTGTTCATTTCGTCTGGGTATTTGTTATTCAAGAATAGAAAAATCAAATCCGAGTATCAAGGATCACCTGTAAACAACTATACTGTGTATTGTTGACAAGTGATCTTATTATCAACATTTTCCATTGATTTGGACAAACCTTGGCCTCGAACTAGCTTCATTGGATGAATCTCAATATCATACTCTTGGAGAATAGCCATCCATTTTCCTCGCCTCTCCCCCAGTTCATTTTGCACGAGGAGAGACTTCACAACTAGATAAAGAACAATGGCACAGTTGGATCAAGAACAATGGCAATGACCTAACTACAAAGGATGTAGTGTCTAAATTTTTTTACTACCTATACAAGTGCGAAGGCTTTCTTTTCAAGAGATAGATATCTGACTTCTGCGTTCTTAAATGGGGAACTCATAAAAGCGATGGGTCTTTCATCTCCCTCACCTTTTTGCTATGTCAAAACAACAGCACATGAATGATCAGATGCAAAAGAATAGATATAAAAAGGCTTTAAGTAGTTAGGGCTGGTTAAAACTAGTGCCTCTAAAATTGACTGTTTAATCTATGAAAAAGCATATTTAGCTTCATTACTTTATTCTATCTTTGCATCCTTTTTCATCATTTCATTTAGAGGTTTGACGATCTCTGCAAACCCAGTTATAAATTTCCTTACAAAATTGATCTTTCCAAAGAAAGATATTATTTCCTTCTTGCTTCCTGGCATTGTTAGCTTTAGGATGGAATCAACTCTATCAGGATCTATGGATATCCCCTTTTCTGATATTATGTGACCCAAGAGTTTCCCTTCAGAAACTTCAAACACACACTTTTTGGGGTTAAGAGACACACCATAACTTATACATCTTTTAAGAACTTTTGCTAAATCCGCAACATGGTCTTCTTTATTCTTATAAAACATAGTTAAGTCATCCATATAAGTAATGATACATTTACCTATTAGGTCCTTGAATGCCACATTTATTGCACCCTGAAACGTAGCTCCAATGTTGACTAGACCGAATGACATCCTCTGATAGGAAAATGTCCCCCACTTGGTATTGAAGGAATTTTCATTCTATCTTCATAACTGACAAGAACTTGATTATATCCCGAATAGCCATCCAAAAATGACATCATCTAGGATCCATTAACAGTTTGCAATACCTCATCAAGAGAAGGAAGTGGGTAATTATCCTTCTCTGAGGCCTTATTCAAATTTCTAAAATCAACACACAATCTAATCTCACCACTTTTCTTGCGAACATGAACCAAGTTAGCAACCCAAGTGGAATGTCAGATAGAAAAGATTATCCTTGCGGCCAACAACTTTTGTACTTCCTTGTAAATTAAGGGTTTTTTAAGGCATTGACCGGGCATTGCTTTTGGTGAAAGGGATTTGCTTCTGACTTCAAGGGTATGGTATGTGTGATCACTGAAGTATCAAAGGTATTCGAATCCTCGTATCCCCAAGCAATTGTTGCAATTTCTTCTTTCAACACCTTGATCATTTTGTCTCTGATTTCCTTGGGACAGGTCTTCCCTATATACACATTCTTTTTTGGACCTAAATCAGCCAAGTTGACAAATTCATACTTCCCTCCATCACTTTCTATTGGCACCCTTTCATGAGCCCGAGGATTGGAGTCAAAGATCCTTTCTAAGGCTACCATCCCCTTGGGAATGTTGTTGCTTTTCAAATTGAGTATCCCTTCTGTATCACAATTCTCGGGATCCCAATCTCTGTGGTCTCTTTCTGATTCATCAATTATTTGTCCTCAAAGACATATGAACTTTCCAAGAAGGAAAGGATATGTTGGTCATCATCAAAGACCTAAAAATTTCAGACATTATCCGGGATGACCGAGACCAAGACTAAATCCACCGAGAATCTTTTCAACTTGGAGTCCTGCATAGGTACCAAAGTGCTAGCAGCAACAACAAGGGCATCTGCAACTTGATTGTCCTCTCTAGGGGTCAACTTGATGCCAAAAGCATCAAAATCTTCTATCAAGTTCCAAACTCAGTTCCTATATGCAACCGGTCTTTTATTGTGGCAAGTGTATTGACTGTGGACTTGCTTGACAATAACCTTAGAATCTCCCATAACCGTGAGAGTTGTAACCTTCTTCTAATGGGCAAACATCAATCCTCTAGCCAAAGCTTCATATTTTGCCACATTGTTTGTACAAAGATCCTCCTTTAAGCGTATAATGTGAGATTTTTAGCCTCAGTGCTCTCCTTTGAGTAGCGTTCATTCCATCTGGGTATTTGTTATTCAAGAACAGAAAAATCAAATATGAGTATCAAGGATCACCTGTAAATGACTATACTGTGTATTGTTGACAAGTGATCTTATTATCAACATTTTCCATTGATTTGGATAAACCTTGGCCTCGAACTAGCTTCATTGGATGAATCTCAATATCATACTCTTGGAGAATAGCCATCCATTTTCCTCGCCCCTCCCCCAGTTCATTTTGCATGAGGAGAGACTTCACAGCTGGATAAAGAACAATGGCACAGCTGGATCAAGAACAATGGCAATGACCTGACTACAAAGGATGTAGTGTCTGAAATTTTTTACTACCTATACAAGTGCGAAGGCTTGCTTTTCAAGAGATAGATATCTAACTTTTGCGTTCTTAAATGGGGAACTCATAAAAGTGATGGGTCTTTCATCTCCCTCACCTTTTTGCTATGTCAAAACAACAGCACATGAATGATCAAATGCAAAAGAATAGATATAAAAAGGCTTTAAGTAGTCAGGGCTGGTTAAAACTGGTGCCTCTAAAATTGACTGTTTAATCTATGAAAAAGCATATTTAGCTTCATTACTCTATTCTATCTTTGCATCCTTTTTCATCATTTCATTTAGAGGTTTGACGATCTCTGCAAACCCAGTTATAAATTTCCTTACAAAATTGATCTTTCCAAAGAAAGATATTATTTCCTTCTTGCTTCCTGGCATTGTCAGCTTTAGGATGGACTCAACTCTATTAGGATCTATGGATATCCCCTTTTCTGATATTATGTGACCCAAGAGTTTCCCTTCAGAAACTTCGAACACACACTTTTTGGGGTTAAGAGACACACCATAACTTATACATCTTTTAAGAACGTTTGCTAAATCCACAACATGGTCTTCTTTATTCTTAGAAAACATAGTTAAGTCATCCATATAAATAATGATACATTTACATATTAGGTCCTTGAATGCCACATTTATTGCACGCTAAAACGTAGCTCCAATGTTGACTAGATCGAACGATATCCTCCGATAGGAAAATGTCCCCCACTTGGTAGTGAAGGAATTTTTCATTCTATCTTCATAACTGACAAGAACTTGATTATATCCCGAATAGCCATCCAAAAATGACATCATCTAGGATCCATTAACAGTTTGCAATACCTCATCAAGAGAAGGAAGTGGGTAATTATCCTTCTCTGAGGCCTTATTCAAATTTCTAAAATCAACACACAATCTAATCTCAACACTTTTCTTGCGAACATGAACCAAGTTAGCAACCCAAGTGGAATGTCAGATAGGAAAGATTATCCTTGTGGCCAACAACTTTTGTACTTCCTTGTAAATTAAGGGTTCGATTAAGGCATTGACTGGGCGTTGCTTTTGGTGAAAGGGCTTTGCTTCTGACTTCAAGGGTATGGTATGTGTGATCACTGAAGTATCAAAGGTCTTCGAATCCTCGTATCTCCAAGCAATTGCTGTAATTTCTTCTTTCAACACCTTGATCATTTTGTCTCTGATTTCCTTGGGACAGGTCTTCCTTATATACACATTCTTTTTTGGACCTGAATCAGCCAAGTTGACAAATTCATACTTCCCTCCATCACTTTCTATTGGCACCCTTTCATGAGCCCGAGGATTGGAGTCAAAGATCCTTTCTAAGGCTACCATCCCCTTGGGAATGTTGTTGCTTTTCAAATTGAGTATCCCTTCTGTATCATGATTCTCGGGATCCCAATCTCTGTGGTATCTTTCTGATTCATCAATTATTTGTCCTCAAAGACATTTGAACTTCCAAGAAGGCAAGGATATGTTGGTCATCATCAAAGACTTGAAAATTTCAGACATTATCTGGGACGACCGAGACCGAGACTAAATCCACCGAGAATCTTTTCAACTTGGAGTCCTGCATAGGTACCAAAGTGCTAGCAGCAACAACAAGGGCATCTGCAACCTGATTGTCCTCTCTAGGGATCAACTTGATGCCAAAAGCATCAAAATCTTCTATCAAGTTCCAAACTCAGTTCCTATATGCAACCAGTCTTTTATTGTGGCAAGTGTATTGACTGTGGACTTGCTTGACAATAACCTTAGAATCTCCCATAACCGTGAGAGTTGTAACCTTCTTCTAATGGGAAAACATCAATCCTCTAGCCAGAGCTTCATATTCTGCCACATTGTTTGTGCAGCAAAATTGCAACCTGTAAGAAGAAAAATATGTTTTCCCTTTCAGGTTGGTTAGTTTGACTCCAGCTCCACTCCCCAATCTAGATTTAGAGCCATCAAATTTAAAACTCCACAGTTGATCCGGAGCTAGGACTTCTTTCTTTTTGGGGACTACAGGTGGTTGCTTGCTAGAAGTGGGTGGCGGTTCATACTGGTTTTGTCTATCTAGACTTAAAGGCTATTGCGAACAATGTTTATTATAAGATTCACCTAGATTCAAAACCTATTCAAAAACCACTTCTTGAACTTCTTCTTGGATTACTTTACAATTTGGTATGCTTTTCATCAATGCCTTAGGCATTGGAAGGTTATTTGGGGTAGGTTTAATAGATAAAGACTGAGATTCCTTAGTCTTGCTTTAGAGATCAGAACACAGAACCTGAGTTTGCTCAAGTTGGGAAGGGTCTTCCTCACGAGTGGGACTGGTTCTGGTCGGGATGGTGGCATCCTTAGCTTGAAATGGGAATTGATTGGTGGGTGTTTCAGGTTGGCACTCAGAAGTTTCTTCAAACTGACATACATCGTTTAAAATGTCAACACAAGGTTGACATGTCAACTCAAAGTGGCATTGGCAATGAATCCTACACCAATTGGGGAGCAACAAACTCCAAAGATCAGCGTTGTTTCCCAGAACTAGCTTATCTTGTTGCAACTTTTTAATTAGAATTTGTTGGTTGAGCATGGTAATTGGGTCATGATGTTATAAAGGTAGTGGATCATCAAAATTGAGCATTGAGAAGGTCATGATTTCCTCCCTCTTGTAAACTCCTATCTTGGTTTTGAAGTAAGCTACTTCATTAGGAGAATCGTATTCAGTGATCATGTGTTTGAGCCTAGGCTCACTCTCGATCCTGATTTGTGTTGCTACCTCTTTCCATGAAAGCCACATATGTGAGAAGTCTAAGGGCAGATATCCCCCAATGCTTTTCATTAAATCTCGGCTCAGAAGCATGCCATATGTTTCAGGGATATCAGCCACCTAAATATCCATATAAGTTTGGATCCATGGGTCAGATCCAACCTGCACATGAATATTTTTCAATTCTCCTACCACATTGACCTCAATTTTATCCAATTGAATCACCTTTTTGTTAGTTTGAAGTGGATTCAAACCTAACTTTCTATAAATGGAGAAAGACATGATATTACCTGATGCTCTAGAATCCAAAAGGCAGTTGTGTAGATTCTTTCTAAAGATCCTTAGGCATAAAAGGAAAGGTGGGGTCCCTGTCTTACCTTTGTATAAGGCTGCATTCATTGCATTTGATGGAGTCGCCTTATTTCTTCCTTTCGACCGATTTTCCTCCTCCAGAGCTCTCAACATAATGTCCTGTTGGGCAGGACACCACTTCATAATGTCAAAGAATGACAGTGAAGTCTTTTGCTTCTGCATTTCTACAATAAAATCAAACTCCGCGTCATTCTTCACTTGATATTTAGGAACAACAAAAGAGTTACCTTTATTTTGAGGTTCAAGTGGTCCTTTTGGTGGTGGCAAGTTGTTATCCACATTCTGATTAGGTGGGACCATGGTGTTAGGAGGGGAAAACGTGGTGAATGGGTCTTTATTTTGATTCCTTAAGAAATGGCCTCCTTTGGATTGGAAGTCCTGAGCATCATATATGTCCTTCACTGGCTCATTTTTTGTTTGGCTAGGGAATGCAAGCTCCTCATCAAAGATGTCATAAGCCATGGCAGTATCTATGGATCCACCAAACTTGTTGGAAGCACCTTGTAATGGAGCATAAGCCTGTGCAATCTTGACCATATTCTCCATTTCTGGGCAGTTGACCTCAAAATGTGCTGCAGTGTCATGCAACCTACACCAATTTATCATAAAGTTGAGATCTGCAACATTTGCAGTGTGTGGCTTGTCATCACCAACCTGATAATTATGGGAAACTCCCCCATTTTTGGCCCAATATTCTATTTTCTATTATTGTTGGACTTCTGGTTGTATCCCCTATTTTGATTTTGATAATTTTGGTTAGAGGAATTCTAGTTTTGGAAGTTCCTATTGGTGTTCTAATTGGAATTCTGATTAGAGTAACTACCCCAATGGTTATACCCTCCTTGATTTTGGTAGTTCTAGTTCTAATTCTGAGGGGGGTTAAATTTGAGTTGGGCCATATCATTGGACATCTAAGATAAAGTCTTCTTCATAGTTTCCATTTCATTGGTCAATTGAATAGTTTGTTCACTTTCTGCGGTCTTTATAACAGATGGTTGACTGACAGAATTTGACCCTCCAACTTGATTATGGTAATTTTTTGATTCTTGGGAGGAATCCAGAGCCCCATTAGTGAAAAATGGTAGAGGAGGTGGAGTTTGTAACTCAACCATGGGTCCATATTAGGAATAGGACATCCCTAGGACCGTATTAAACAAAGGAGTTGGATTATGCATTTTATATCCCATGGGAGGAAGAACTCCTCCTAAACTCCCCAATTGTAAGCTTACTTGTTGCAATTTGATAGCTAGGTGATACACTTTAGACAGGGAATTAATGTCGTTTGCATTGTAAGTTCTTTGTAAGAACAAACCAATCAAGGGATATATGGCCCTTAAATATGCCAAAATGGTAATATTTTCAACAACTAAGTAAGGATCATGTAACCTTCGGTACATCCTCTCGAATCTTGTGTTAAACAATGGTAATGGTTCATGGGGTTCCTTTCTTATGGTATAAAATTGGTGATACAAAATGGCAAGGTCTACATAGATCCAAAACTGATTGATGAAGGCATTTTCTAAGTCTGTCCAACTTAGAATAAACCCCTGGGGAAAATTCATATACCATTTGTATTCGATGTCACCTAAAGAGTAGGGGAATAACCTGCATACAACATCATGGTGGGCTATTTGGGCACGGGTACAGGCATATTTAAATGCCTGTATGTGCTCTTCAACACTCCTTGATTCTCCGTGCATATATTTGGGACAAAATCTCTACAAATTCTTAGCCATCTCATGCATACCCTCGGGGATAGTCCCCAAGGGAGAGGGATTGTTCACGAAGAAAGCCATGGGTGGCAGTGGGACTGGTTGAGCCAATTGTAGAATAGGTGGATTTGGTTGTTGAGGTAGTATGGGTGGATTTGGTGGAAACCCGGGTGGAGTAAGCGGTGGTGACAATGGTGGAATCATAACTCTATGGGCTTGGGGCCTATACCTGACAGGGGTTTGGAGTTCAACCAATGGTTCTAGATTCTGAGAAGATCTAAGAACTCTTTCAAACCTTTCTAGTGAGAATGACCCAATTCGAGCCAGTTTGTTCCTCAGGCCTCCTTCTAGCGCCAATTTTGTTGATGGTCAAAATAGCACAACAACATTAAACAAAATATTTATATCCTATTTCTCCTTCAATTTATTAAGAGGAAGACCTTCCTTCACAAGGATATCTACATTAACCAAAATAACAATCATTGCTTCTAACTCATCAATTTTCTCATTTAGATCCTTGCTAGCTTGTTGAACTTCATTTTTATGTTCATAAATGAATTTTGATCTAAACTTGATTATGCTCATTTTATTCTCAATGAAATCCACATTATCCTCATCGAGGATAGATTGCTCCAAGAGGGTTTGCTTTGGCACCTTGCTGATGTCCTTTAGCTTCTTGGTATGCTCTCTATACTATTCTTCTTGTTTCTCCAAGACTTCAACATGTTGATTCATATCTTCCACTAACTCCAATGCACCTCCATGAACTTTAAAACCATCAACAAGTAGCTCATCAACCTCTTGATTAAGCCGATCAACCCATCTATCAAGCATTCCAACCTTACTTCTCATCTATACCAAATCATCAGCCTCTTTCTCGCTTAATAAGATTGGGGTCTCTGAAGCAAAAACTTGTTGAGAAACAGGAGTGGAGACATCCTTCAAGAACTTGTGCAATTGATCCAATTGGGCTTTAAGTTCATCCTTCCTTTGTTTATCCTTGATCATCCTAGATTTAGTGGAGGATGCCGCAATGTTAATAAGGTTCATTTGTTGATTCCTTGTGGGTCTCCCCAAATTAACAGTGCCCAATTAGTAGTCAGTCAATTGCATATCTTGTCTGTCTTTATCCACCATAGGGATTACACACTTAGCTATGATCTCACCTGCATTTGTGAGCTTCATGGAATGGAGAACACTGGCCTTTTTCTTGGGCCTCTCTTTTTCTATTTCCTTCATCATTTCTTCCCAATTCAAAGGCTAACGTTGGACTATTTGTTTCCTCTCGAGGTCTAGTTTCAGCCATGCTGGAGCAGTAGGAGTAGTAGCCACTTGTGTGGAAGAAGAAGCAACAGTGGCAAAGGAAAGAGGTTGCAGAATGGTGGCCTTAGGTTGAGAATCAACCTCTTGTACCTGTTGTTGTTCCCTTTCCGTAGCTTCTTTTGCAAGCCTTTCGGCTTCAACCTTATCTTCTTGTTCTTGCACTCTTTTAACTTTTAGCTCCTTTTGCAAACATTCTTCTTCTAGCCTCTTCTCCTCAAACATTTGATCCCTTTTTCTTTCAAGATCTTTCACTCTATCCCATGCTTTTTTAGACTTTTGTTCATGTTTAGCCAATGCTTCTGCCTCTTTTTCTCTCAATAGGCGTTCTTCCTCTTCTTTCCTCCTGTGAACTTCCTCAACAACCTTAAATTTAGCTTGAAGGGCTTCTCTTTCTCTCCTTTATTGAGATTTATCCTCTTCAAGCTTATGAATCTTCTGCAACAGAGCCAATTTGTCCATCTCCTCTTTGGTCTTCAATTCTTGCTCCTTTTGTTGTGGCAACAAGTTCTGCTTCTCTTTTTGTTTTCTTGCTATCTCTTCTTCTCTAGCCTTATCTTTAGCTTCTTATTGCCTAGCAAGTGCCTTAGCTTGTGCTTTGGCATATGCTTCCTTCTTAGCATCCTCAAACAACTTCCATTGATCTTCTTGGGTGAGGACATGCTCAGTTCCCACATCTTCAGTTTCTTCATTGGATACAACCCCATGAGTTTCCTTGTCAGATTGGGTGGCTTTAGAATCTCTATCAATATCATGAATTTAAACCTCATGCTCCTTCCCCCTCAATGATTCAACCTCCTTATGAAGGCTTCCAGTAGGCATCTCCTCAATTGGTTGTTATGTAAGAGAAGGTTGAGTTGAGGTTTCACCTCTAGCTCTTGTTGTGGCCTCCTCTCCATGTGATTTAGCAACATTCTAAGCTGGTATCGCTAGATCAAGTTCCTCTCCAGAATTGGGAGGGGAAAACTCCAATGGCTCCTTAAGAGCTGTCCTTTTTGTTCTTCTATACCCCTGGGTAGTACCTGCAACTTTTCTCTTTTTAGATGTTCGAGCCTCTGGCTCCTTAACCCTCATAACCACCCATTGGATACTTCTATCTAAGACTGTCCTTGCAATCTGCTTGATGTCAATGGACTCCTCTTCATCCTAATTCATTGGATCCAAGTCTTTGGTACCTATTTTGTCAGTATCATATTGGGGATCCAAGGTTACACCATCATTTGATAATGTGTCAGGAATATCTTCCTTCACCTCGTACTCAATCATTAATGGGATGGGAAATCTTTCATAATTCCTCCTTCTCAAATCATACTCATCCTATAAGTCCATCCAAAAATCCTCCAGCAAATAAAAATGTTTGTTAAAAACTATAGGGAGAAAACCTTGCATCTTGTGCTTGGGATCAAAATGCAACCTAGATGTATATAATCCCAATTTCAAATGGATAAGTTCATCACAAATTACCTTTGGTGCCACATTGTGTGCACAAATATACTCTCCTAATTTTATGGTAAATTTATGACAACTAGGCTTATGTTAATTAGCAAATTTGGTGTTGACCCCTATAGCTTGATAAATGAATTCCATCAAAACAATTATGTTATTGCAACACTTGGGTAGTAAATAAGGATGACCATCAAAACCAACCAACCTAAAGTAGGTGAACTTGGGGTATTGGATGTACCAATGTCCCATTTTGCAATGAATGCCATGGCATCCCTGCTTAGCCTATACCCTTCATCACCTGTCAATCAGTTAATGATAACATAAAAGAATGCATCATTAACCCTTCTATAGTGCAATTATGATGTTTGCAGAGTTAACTGATCATAGTGATCCCACACTTTCTTCTGTCTAGGGGCTTCTCCCAATACTCCAACTGCATTCAAACCAGGGAAAATGCCCCTCTTTGCAACTACATATATCACATAGGAAGTCATGAAGAAAATCTTTGTCTCCCTCACTCTGAGCATCTGGTTGTGTAGGCACTCTAATAATATCATTGGCCAGTCAAATTGTTGCCTGCCATCCAAAATGGTTTGAATGAATGGAAACATCCATTCCTTGAATTGTGAAGAATCTCTCTTCCTGAATACTCTAGAAAGCATCATGATTATGTCATTGATCTCTTTGTTGAAGTCTGATCTCTTGGGTTGACCAGGAAGCTTGATCAAGGATTTATTTTCAAATCTCATCTATTTTTTGTTCATATGGATCTTATTAGCTTCCTTGTGGTCGCTAAATAATTTCAATGCCTCTACATCATTAAGTTGCTTGGGGTTATGTGGTGTAGGTGCATTAAACATGAACCTTATCATCTGTGGAGTAAGATCAATGATGATATTCTCCTGAATGTCTACACATTGTCTGCTTGTGATATTGTAAGCCCCAATTGTAGTAAGTATGAGTTCAAGACATTGGACTGATAGAGGAAAGAGGGCAACATGTGCTAATCCAGATTGAACAATCCTTAGTGTTCTCTTTGTCACATCCTCTGTGAAATTTTCTTCAAACAACTCCTCATAGTTGAATGGGCCCAAGTTTGTATCTGTGATGTTTGCCCGATCTGAATCTACCTTACTCGCTATAAGAGTTGGACTCTTATGTTTGTATCTCAAGGTGTACGAGAGCTGTTCCACTTTTATCTTTTTAGGCTTGGTTCCTTGTCTTGAAATTTCTGCAACTTGGCTTCTTTGAGAAGCTTCCTCTGATTCTCCTGACATCCTCTATCCCTGCAATACAACCTTGGATTATATCAACAAAGGCATGAAAATCATTACATCATACATTACTTCTCATATTGTTCTCTATTCCTTTAGGATAACTCTCCATAGTCAAATTTTATATCCACCGTAAGCAGAGTCAACAAAGAATCAGGAACATAAAGCCTTCTAACACAGGCAGGATCTGGATCGGAACCAAAACGGAACCCAAAACCAATCAATAGTTCCAAGTTCATTTCCCACTATGGTTTCACTTCCACCAAAGACCAAGGGTAAAGACTGGAGTTAACAGTCATCAGAAGTGGGATCATTTTGGAAATGAACTCTCATGCAAAACATGTATGGAATGAGTTCATTCCCGGATCCACTTTCACCAGTTTACCATTCAAACAAAGCAATTTTTAAAGATGCAGTCAAATGAGCTTAAGACTTGGGTCACTTGAAACCATAAGGAAACTTTAGATGAAGGGGATTAACCTCACCCTTTAACTGGACAAAGACCAAATTTAAATTTTAGGGCTCGACATTGTAAAGGTCATCGCACAAACCCTTGTTTGTGCGACTTGTCGATTCAAAAATTTAGGGCATCAAGAACTCGACATGAAAACCACTGAATCGACATGGGAATAAGATCAAAGGGGGCATTTAAACAGATTTGAACACTTTTAAAGCACATAAGACCCCTTTATGAAACCCTAGTTAAAACTAGGGCACGACAAAATAAACATGCCACGAAAGCGACAACAGAACAAAAAAAATAAATGGGAAGAAATAGAAAAAGCAAAATGGAAAACAAGAGAAAGACAAAAATGAAACTAGAAGAAATAAGGGAATGAGCGAAGATCCATAGGAAAGGTCCCGTGAACACGTAATAACACCACAAACAAGAAAAATGAAAACACAACAGAACGGGAAAACAAAAACACCGACGGAATGGGAAAACGACCCTACCTCAAAATGCCACCAAGAAAGGTTGGAACTCAACAAGAATCCACTCACCAACATGTCTCCACAATCAAATCGTGCTCCTCTTAAAGTTACTCAGGCTATGGTTTGCTAAAAAAACTTAAGCAATAAAGATAATGAGCCAGTTAACCTTGATTAAGATTTAAAAAATATTTTGCGCATGTGAGGAGGTTGTAATTATTGCAATAAATGCGGTTAGTTGGGTGCGAAACCAAAAACGTAAATGAGTAAACAACCAATGTGAAAACCAAAGGCAGAGCGGGTGTGGAAACAGAGTCAAAACAAAACAAGAAACTTTACCCAAGTCTCTTGATCCAATTTCACATCCGGTTTCATTCCCGCAGCAAGGACAAACAACAAAGGGAAATGGGGGCGAAATCAGAACAAAAATTGGACATGGAACTTTTACAAAGTTCCAAGTTCTATTCTGATTCCAGTTTCGCTCTCGACAAAGGAACAAACACCGACAAAAGAACTGACATGAAGTGGGACCATAATGAAAATCGGACCCGACAAAGACACCAACGAAGAAAAAACACAACGCAAGCGAGCGAGAATGGGGTTAGAACCAAAACGGAATCCGAAGCTTTTACAAAGTTCCAAGTTCTTTTCCATTTCTGGTTCTAGTTCCACTAGAACAAAAAACAAAACACAAGCAAACGAAAGACAACTCAAGGGAGAAATAGACCCAAGAGCGCAAGACAAACCAAAAACACAAAGAAAAAATGACAAGGCAAGGGTGGGACCGAAATCGAAACCAAAACCGGACTTATAACCTTCACAAAGTTTCGAGTCTAGTTTCCATTCCAATTCCACTTCCGCCAGATCAAAAAGAAACAATGACTTAGGAGGAAAAAAAATAACTCCTAAGACCCAAACAAAACACCAAAGACAAACAAAACAAGGAGGATCCATTTTGACTAAAACAAAAAGTGAGGTGGTTATGCAAGGCATAACAATGAGTTCTCTTGACACCCTTGCTCCTACATGCAAAGTTGATCCTTTAAATTACTATCATCTTGAATCACGCATCCCAAATCTTATATATATGTAGTCATTTCCTTCATTTTATCATCTACATATATAGATATTAGAATTTTGTCATTTTATCTTTTAAATGTTAATAAATGTTTGTTATAACTATTCTATTTTAATTTTAAGAAGATTTAATTTTGTTGATCACTTCTCATTATTAAATCTAACATAATTCAAATCTATACATCACAAAAAAAAACCACAAACTTTTCATTCTTAGAACCATTATACTCTTAAAAATTTAAAAGGTGATTTCAAAGGCAACAATTAAGAACTTTAATTCCTCCATAAAGAATGAAACCTTTCCAAACACATAAGATGTTTGTTGGTTTCCCTCCCTTGTCACTTCCCTACCTCATTATTTCCCCTTTACACGTTTTAAAAACAAACCATTTTCTTCCAAATCAAATGGATGAGCAAGTGGGGTATTAGCATAAGTGAGTGTCCAAATGCCAATAGGGAAATAAAAAGGTATGTGCAAGGAAAGTTCAAAGAAAGCATGTGGAAAGGGCCACTTGGGAGGAAGAAGGAATACTATGTCAAACATTTTAACCCTACGCATGACCACACACAAAAGACCTACATCGGAATGGAAATAAAATGGAAAGCGAAAATGTTGATAGCTCAGATTAGAACAAGTTCGCACCAGCTTAGATGTGAGACCGGAAGGTGGATGATACCTAAAGAGGAGTGGGCAGACAGAAGGTGTAGATATTGCACTCAAGGAGTGGTTGAGACAGAATGGCACTACATCAGGGAATGTTCAGCTTACAAGGACATTCGGATCAATTATACTGAGACATTAAAAGGGAACAATTTGGGTGATCTGTTTGAAGAAGAGAAGATAATAGGGTTTGCAGATTTTCTGATCAAGATACACAGCAGAAGATCCAAGATGCAGAAAGAAAAAGAAACATAGGTTTTTGCATTTTCTGGGGTTCACGTTTCTTCGCTTGCTATCTTTGGGTCCCATAGGCTGCTTGGCCTCGTGGGCGTGATTAAAAACATTCATTCATTCATTCAATCATATACACATAAAATATATGTTAAAATTGATTCTACGGCTAAAAGGCAAGGTGAGGGGCCTCTCTCTTAGCGTGTCTTCTCCCATATGACCCTACTTTACCCATACATATCAAGCATCCGCTTGACTATGGGACTCAATATCTAATTTCCATTTTTAGCTACTTTTTAGGCTTTTAAATCGTATTTTACGACGGCGTTTAATTTTCTTCGAGTTCTGTATAGTCCTCTTACCGAAGGATCGCGGGTTCAAATCTCCATTACCTCTCTTCTATACAGATCACCGGGTAAAACTTCTTTGCACAATCAGCGAACAGTTCAGAGATTCATTTGCAAATTCAAGTAAGGATTTGGCTGTTTCGAAAGCTACAGTAATTTGATCTTTTCTTTCAGGTATTAAATTCTTTTCCTTTCTTAATTTGCTTTTAAACTCATCACACGAACATCAATACTAGTTTTCCAAAGCTATAATGATTTTAAAATACATTTTGTATATATGGATTTCGCAACTTCCATTGAAAATTAAAGCTCAGGAATTGTATGTCTGTCGTCTGGTACTCTAGTTTTAACTTAATTAGGTTTTTTAATATATAAGTTCCTTCCTTAGGCTCTCTGATTTAGAAGCTCATTATTGGACTTTCTAATATAGAAACTCATTACTTTTGTCATTATGAGCAGTGGAAGTGAAGCCAAAACCGAATAGAGATGGTGCTAGTATTAGCTCTGGGAGATCTGCACATTCCACACAGGGCGCCTGATTTGCCAGCCAAATTCAAATCTATGCTCGTTCCAGGAAAAATCCAGCACATTATCAGTCCTGGAAATCTCTGCATCAAGGTATTCACCCACTTATTCCCAATTCTTCTTTTTTTATGAGATAAATTTTACTGGAGTGGTGTTTTGTACATTAGGTTAACTAAAAGCATATTTGCTATTTTGTTCTTAAATGATTGGTGGCATCGTGTAATTGTGTAAGATTCTTCTGGCATTAATTGCGTGGCTTTAGTATCGTCTGATATTTCGGGTTTCTTGATAGAACCCATCATTAGGGATAAGTTTGAACGAAATTATTCCCAGATTCAAAATTTCATATCCTGGTTTTCCACAGGACCATGGAAATTTTGCATTACATGAGACCACCATAGAGTATGCCCATCACTGTAATCATGGTTATGAGACTCGCCCAGTTAGTCATACAATTCTCAAGTCCAGAAAGAGATTGTAAATGAGTTAAACTGGATCCACTCATTGGTGGTCTTCGAGTTTTGATGAGAGTCTCCAAGTTTTGTCGAGTCCTTCAAGCCCAAGCTCGAAAATTGTCACTAAAAACTAGAAGTAATGGAAAAACACTCATTTTCAAGTAAAATATTTCATTTGGAGTAGAAGAGTCTTTGTGAGTTGTGGTATACTTTTTTGGTCAATTCAGTGGATTTATTGGATTTGTGGAGTTGTAGCTGAGTTTTAATTTTGAATCTATGAATAATTATATGCAAGTAAGACATTCCCCCCAATTTTTTTCTTAACAGAGCCCTTGCTTCCAATGTTGCAAAAATAATTTTCAACACAGTATGAATAACTGGGTTGAGCAAGGGGATTCCTAACCAACAATAGTGTGGTGTATTGATAACCAGGTTGTGGTATAGAAGCTTTACTCACAGGTTATGGGGTTCATATAATGCAGAGAGGAGCATTCTTGGACCACTTTTTAAAGATTTGTAAACACGAGTTGCACTCAAATGGACCCCATAATTGCTACAGTAAAATCTCATCACATGCCTATTATTGTATGTGCCACCTTATTTCAGTCGGGTCATCTGAAATTGGGTCACATTCTTCTGGGTGACGCCAATTGCCAATAAACCTCATCCCCTTGGACATTTTTACACAAAGCATTGCCTCCAAGAGGTTTAAATAATATATTAAATTTGAAAGGGAAAAGCCATAGCATTTGAGAGGCATGATGGATGTTAGTTTTGTTATTGTTATCATTCTTGGTAGTGGGACCAAAGCACCATAGCCACACCATGAATTGGAAAAATAATTGGTACTTTTACCCACATCCATGATCCATAGCATCTTTGATTCTATTAAAAAATTAACATTTCCTGGTTTGGCTCTAGTCTTTCCTAATTTTTCAATGAAGGCATATACATCTCTTATACAACCTTAAAATGCATTCTTAAGGTTATGTTAAGAGATATATGAGTGACCTTGTAATGTCCCTTTTTTCGAAATTAAGCCAAGTTGAAGCCCAAAACACCCATCATACATTTTCCGTGTGTTTTGGGAATTTTGTACTAGGGAAATGGGATTAAAATTATAGTAAAGAAGGCCTCAAGTAAAGTTAAAATATACAATAAGAAGGTCTCTTATAATTAAAGTTTATTTTAAATAATATTTGATGTTCCAGGATATTTTATCTTATTTATTCTTCCTTCGCTGTGTTTAATTTGTGTGTTCTACCTGAGATTAAAAAAAAAAACATAGGCAGATGCTGCTGTAACAAATCACTGACCTATAGGCTCACATAACTGAGAATGTAATACCAACCATTGATTACAAACAAGTCACAAGTTATTGCAATTTATCCATTGTATCACGACTGTAACGAATCCAGATGAGCAATTGAAATAAATCATATAGTTATAGTGTGCTGTTGTATTTAATCATCATACATTCATACACAACGACTGATTGTTCAAATTGTTGATCCAATCATTGTTTGAAAATGGATTCCTCCACAATTATTAGGACCTTGGTATGCCAGATCTACAGAGGTGAGTCATGATTTAGGACAGCGTGTTGGTTTGGTTGTTGAAGGTTGCACAATCTAGTTGCCATGAAATACCCTTAGTTGGCAGTTCACACAATTGGTGGCATGGTATCCAGGATGGAACTCCTTCCATAGTTGATGCAATGATGCAACTGAATTTCTGGACCTTGGATCTAATGCTTCCTCTTGCCTAACTGCATGACAGAATGGTGATGTATGCATTATGAACTGGTGCAGTATTTTAGTCGCTATAGCTAGTAGCTAGTTGCTTTGCCAATGCACTCAGACTGGGGGTTGCTTAAGACTGCTTGTGAGGGATGAATTAGGATCTGCAGATGCGGTTACAGTTGAAGGAATGACTTGGCCACAGTCACCATACCGCTCATACGCCCAATTAGACTATTGGATGGATGCACTATAATGATGGTGCTCCCAGTGACTGGTATTGATGAACCCTCCAAAGGTTGTGTTTAGTAGAAGATGGTCATGGGCATTAGACAGCCCTGGGAACAATAGGTCGCTGCCAATACTCTAGTGCTGACCTGAGAATGCCGAAAAAGAACTCAATTTAGTGCTGCAATCCTTGAGAAAAACGGCTAAGCAAGAGGAAAGGGTCTGTGTCCTTGTCATGTTCCCTCAATAGCTGGGTCGGCCAGCCATGAATAAAAAGGTGTTTTTAAACACCCATAATATTTAATAAATAAATATAATAAATTAATAAATAAAATATTTAATAATTTAAATTGGGCACCCAGTTTTGGGCCAACCCTTATTTTAAATAAAAAAAATAAAAAAAATTCTATAACTGGTCCGCCTAGTTTTGGGCACATCAAAACCTACTTTGTAGGTCAATATAAAGGGTGATGAAGGCGCCATTTGGAGGATACCTTTTGGACATTTTTGATTGTTAGAGCTTGCAATCTGCTCTGCAGGGACGAAAACCCCTGTTACTCGGCGAATTTCCTGTGGTAGTATGGAAACCCTAACCTCAGTCCTAGCATTTCACCATTTCCTGCATTGACATTTCACAGATATAGAGCTAAAGTGCCTTTCTTTAGGCCCAACGCTCAAAGAAAGATAGTAGGAAGAAGGCAAGTACATGTCCAGACTTGGTGCACAACTCTGTGAAGGATTTTAAACCTAGTTTCAGATCCAGCGCATTTTATTAGGAGAGTTTTGGAGGCAGATCAGATCTGGCACCTGTCACTGTGGAAGACTGGAGTCATTTTTTTTTGGGGGGGGGGTTTGATCCAAGGGTTTATCTGAATCGCGAGCATAATATCTCTAGAACAGGTCTTGTGGATGACCTTGGTGGCAATACCAGGTCTAACTGGCCCTGTGACAGCAAGAAAGGCAAGATTATAATGTCACTTGTAAGTCTGAAATTATACTTCCTGTAGCAGTGTATGTGAACTGATCGCTGCTGGCCAACAATTGGTGCTATCAGAACACTTTATTTTGTCCCCTTAAATTGTTTATGTTGCAGTTTATGTAATTGAGATTGGCTGATTTGAAATTTATTTATTTTTTATTATTATATACATTTTTATTCTATGTTACAGGATTAAGCTAGTATAGGCCCCGGGTTCGGTTAGTCAGTGGGAATCGGGTGGGGGCTTCAATTAAGCCTTGGTGGATTTTTGGGCCCAGGTTCCCGAGGGGACCGGCGTAGTCGGACGAGGTTGAAAATTGAACGGTTGAAATTGAGTTACTGGGCGCATTTCAAATTTTTCATTTTTTAATGATTTTCTTGACTCGTTTTTGACTTTTAGGGACTTTTTTATTAATTCTAACCCTAATACTTGCCTCAAAAACATGAAATAGGTAAAGTGAAACTCATTTACCAATTTGTGAATGAGAAAAAAGAATTTTTTGCCTCCATTGCTGAACTTTCTCTTTTGCTTGCACAAGCTGGAATAGACTTGAAGGCTGATCGTAGATTGTTCAAAGCTGATTGTTGTGCTATTCCTAAGCACTTGCAAGTGTCTATTCGTTGCTAAGAAGATCGTAGAGCAAGATTTCTTCAAAAGAGGTAGGTTCTTTGAAGTTTTTGATTATTTTTTTTTACATTAATTTTCACAAGTGAACTTCAATTCTTTTGTTTTACTTTTCATTCCTCTAAATGTCTATAACACATGTTCAATTTTTTCATTTTTTTGAAATTAATTAAGTCTTTTACTTTCAAATTCAATGAATCAATACCAAAATTTCAATATGTTGTGCCTTAGGTATTCACTATTCCGTATTACAATGGCAACCGGTACCTCCTCAGGCTCAATCCAATCTCGTTTCAAAATAAACCCAGCCTCTCCCCTTTGGAAATATGTAGAAATGGTTCGGCAACTTCCAGGTGGTGGAGGATATATTTGGATTTGTAGTCATTGCAATGTTCAATATTCGAGCTCATACAGTCGAGTAAAAGGGCATTTGTGCGGGATCCCTGAAACAGGCATCAAAAATTGTCCAGGTGAAAACAACGAAGGCATTCCAGACGATATAGTGTTGAAATATATTGCTGAGCAAGAAAAGGCAGACCAAAAAACAACCAGTGGTAAAACAAGCCATCCTTTGAAGAAAGGATCTCGATCCATGAAACCCCCTACACCATCTTATTTTCCACCTACAGAAAGCCATCCATTTATGGACATCCCTCAAGAGCAAACCATGCCCTCTTCAAATAAAAGATCTAAGGGACCGTTGGAAGCTTCATTTCAAAATGAGGCAAGAGAGATTGCTGATCAAGACATAGCAAGATGTGTCTATGCCAATGGATTGGCATTCAATGTTGTTCGTTCACCATATTGGCAAAAAATGGTGAAATCTATTAATGAGGCTCCAAAGGGGTATAAGGGCCTAGGTTTTGAGAAGGTGCGTTGCACCTTATTGGAGAAAGAGGTGAAACATGTAGCAGACTCTTTGAAGCCCATAAGGGATTCGTGGATCGAAACAGGGGTGACCATAGTTTCTGATGGATGGAAAGATGCAAGAAATCGCCCATTGATCAATGTTATTGCTGTGTCCCCTAAAGGGGCAATGTTTTTGAGAGCAGTGGATTGTGAAGGACAGGTGAAAGATGGTCCATTTATTGCTGACATCCTTTGCCAAGCTATTGAAGAAGTGGGCCATCAAAATGTTGTGCAAGTTGTAACCGACAATGCCAAAAATTGTAGGGCTGCTGGGTTATTGGTTGAGGAGAAGTATCCACACATTTTTTGGACACCTTGTGCTGTCCACTCCCTCAATCTAATGCTACAAAAAATTGGATCCAAAATTGAATGGATCAAACAGGTGTATGCGGAGGGCGAAGACATCCAAATGTTTGTCACCAACCACCATATGACGCAAGGAATGTTTAGACAATTCTCTAAATTGGAGTTGTTGAAGGTAAGTTAATTCTCAATATTTTTAAATTTTTGAATTTTCTTTTAATTTTAATTTTTAAACTTTGATTTTTATATTTAAATTATATTTTAATTTTAATTTTGATTTTCAAACAGGTTGCAGAGACCCATTTTGCCTCCAACACAATTGTGTTGAGACGACTTATAAAGGTTCGTGAGGCACTATGTGCCATGGTAATCAGCCCTAATTGGGTTGTATGGAGGCAATCTAGCAATGAAAGGGCAAATAGGATCAAGCAAAGGGTCCTAGATGATGGTTGGTGGGATCGTGTTGAGTATCTCGTCAGTTTCACCGAGCCCATACTGAGCATGATCCGTTACACTGACTTGGATAGACCTTGTTTGGGCGAAGTATATGATGGTATTGACTCAATGATTGAGAAGATGAGATCCATCATCAATGCAAAAGAGGAAGATCCTGAAGAAAAATTCTTCAAAGAGCTACAGGAAATCATGGTTGATAGATGGAACAAAATGACCACTCCCTTGCATCTTCTCGCTTTTGCATTGAGTCCCAAATATTATAGCCCTGAGATACTTTCTACTTCATCAAGAGTTGCTCCATATAGGGATGGTGAAGTGGCCCAAGGGTACAAGGCAGCAATTCGTAGAATCTTCAGTGATCGTGACCAACGTGATCGAGTGAGGGCTGAGTTTATGGCTTTTGCATGCTCTGGGAGTGTTGATCAGAATATGGATGCTCTTCGAGACAAGTGTAGGGTGGCTGCTCATAGTTGGTGGTACTTCCATGGGCAAGAATACATGCACCTCCAACCTATTGCAATAAAAGTTTTATCCCAAGTAAGTTTTATAATTTATATTTGTAATTTTAATTTTAATTAATTAATTTTGTTTAGTTAATTTTTGTAACTCTTAACTATTTATTAATTTAATTTGGTCTTAATAGGTTGCTAGTTCATCCTCTTCTGAGAGGAATTGGAGCACATACTCCTTCATCCACTCAATAAAACGCAATAGGCTACATTCAAAAAAGGCTGAGGACTTGGTGTATGTGCATTCAAACTTGCGCCTCCTTACACACAAGGATAGTTCTTACAAAGAAGGAGACACAAGGAGGTGGGATATTGAGCCAGAGCAGCTTGACTTGGATGCTTCCACAAGTCACTTCGCTGCACTTGATATTGATGATGACTATCAGCCTGAAGCAGCTACTACTGAGCATGAGAGCGGTACTGTTAGTGCTAGTGGCAGTGCTTGTGCGAGTGCCACTAATGTTATTTGTGGTTCTACACAAAATTTAGCATCTAATGATGCTGATGATGCTGCTTTTTTTGATGACCCATATGATTCAGATTGATCAATGATCAATAATTAATAATTATTAATGGCTGATTGTAAACTTTAATTTATAATTCTATATCATGACATTTGACTTTTGAGTATAAAGTGGTGGTGTATTTTTGCTATGTTATTTGACTATTAATATGGTGGTGTATTCTGAACTTAATTACTGCTGCAAATATGTATATATTTCTGATTTTTATATGTTTTTGTATTACCGAACCCAAAACGAACCCAAACCCAAAAAATCCCGAACCGGCGAACGGGTTCTCGAACCCGAACCCGAACCCAAAACCAAACCGGTAACTTAGATTTTATTGTTGAAAAACACTTTTAATTAATGAGTCTGTGGTGTTAAGGTCGGTTGGAGGGAAGGGACATTACAGTCCTCACTTCCCCAAATTGCTTGCCCTCAAGCAATTTTATATTTGTGTGGTAAAAAATCTCCACTCCTTCCCATCTGCATCATTGAGTGGGAGATTCTTCCATTTCACCAATACTTTGGGATGACCTTGTTTCTTAACCTTATCTCTCTCATGTCGATGGTAGCCTCGGGCTCCAAGATCAATTTTCCTTTATCATCAAGTGGTGGCAGCTCTAAAGAAGGTGTAACTTGCTATCCAAGAGCCCTTTTAAGGAATGACACATGAATGACATTTTGAATTTTGTTGTTTTCTGTCAATTCTAGCTTATATACAACCTCAGCTATCCATCGTATGATCTTGTAAGGTCCATAAACTCGTGGTTTATGCTTTTCTACATCACCCCCCTTGAGGGAAGATTGTCTATAGGTTTTATAACTTTAGAAAAACCATGTCTCCTACCTCAAAAGTCCTCTCCAAATGGTGGCGATTAGCATGCATCTTTTGCTGATTTTGGGCCTATTGTAGGTTCTTTAGCGTATTCAAAATATCTAGACTTTGTTGTACCAAGTCTCTAGCTCCAGGAATTTTGCTATTCGAAAGAATCAAATTCACAAATGAAAATGCATCATAACCATGTAGTGCCTTGAAAGGAGTCATACCTACAGACATATGATGAGCGTGGAGTTGTAGCAGTCCTTCCCAAAGTGAAGCCACTTCAACCATGCTGTTTTTTGCCTCGTAATGTAATTCCTCAAATACGCTTTGATCCATTTGTTTGAAGGTGATAATTAGTGCTTGGAGTCAACTTTGTACTTGTCAATCAAAAAATTTCTTGCCAAAGCAAACTAATGAAAATGTTGTCCCTGTCACTCAATATTTCTTGGCAGCCCATGTAGTCTAAACACCTCTCTTAAAAACAAACCAGCCACCTATGGAGCCTTATATTTTGAAGGTATAGCATAAAAACTAAGTTGCGATCAGTGCGAAGACTTGCGTGTCATGCGAGATGCGATGCGGCAAAAATTTTGAAATACAGATGCGGAGAGAATACGTCGTACAAAAATATAGTAAAATATTTTTATATATATATATATATATATGCAACCTAGAAACAAAATAAGTTTAGAATGTCATTTACCAATACATATGATAAACTAAACCATGACAAATTTCAATTTTTGAAACATAATATACTAATTTAAATTCAGTTTTCAATATCAAAAGGATCAAACTTGAATGTCATGATAGATAATCATTGTTTAACATTTAAAAAATACAAATAGTAACCAATTCACTGATTTGGAATTGCATCAAATGGCTCTTCATCAAGACTAATATCAACATCAACATTAACATCAGATGATGGAACCACATTAGCCCTTGCACTAAAAGTACGTTGACTACTTGACTCCTCTAAAAGTGAAGAAGATTGTGCAATTGCAGCCAAAGAAAGATCTAGGTCAGCTCGTTCTGGTTCTACATCCCACATCTTTGCTGTCCCTTCTTTGTACTCATCCTCTTTGTGAGTAAGAAGGCGCAAGTTGGAATGAACATAAACTAGCTCCTCCGCTTTGTGTGATGCCAATCGATTGCGCTTGACAGAGTGGATGAAGGAGTATGTACTCCAATTCCGCTCAGCTGAAGAAGAACTAGCAACCTATTGAAGCAAAGAGAGCTCTCATTAGAGTTGTTAAATTAAAAAAATTGTAAATCAAACTTCAAATTTGAAACTAACACATTTTAGTTTTAAATTTTTAAATGATAGAACTTAAAAACTAAAAAGTTAAAACTTACTTGAGATAAGACTTTTATGGCAAGAACTTGGAGGTTTGGCATCTTGCAGCCATTGAGGTACCACCAAGAGTGAGCATCCTTCTTATATTTGTCACGGATAGCAGCAGGACTTTGATTATTAGAGTCACAAAAGCTAGCAAATTCACTTGAAACTACATCTTCCATCTCAATATCAGGGAAGAGTTTAACAAGAGCTTTCCTAAACCCATCGTTGACTTCTACATCATCGTATGGTGGCAATCTGTTTGGTATAGCAAGGAGTTCACGGCTGTAAAATTTGGGAGTCAAAGCGAAAGCAAGAAGATGGAGTGGGGTGGTCATTTTGTTCCACCTGTCAACACAAATTGCATGCACCTCTTTGAAGAAGGTTTCTTGTGGATCTTGCTCTTTTTCACATATGATGCTTTTCATCTTCTCAAGCATTGAATCAATGCCATCATAAACCTCCCCCAAGCATGGCTTATCCATGTCAATAAAGCGTATCATGCTCAATATGGGTTCGGTGAAAGCAAGAAGATATTCCGCCCGATCCCACCAAATGTCATCTAGAATCTTACGTTTTATATTTGCTGCCCTCTCACTATTTGATTGCCTCCATATAGACCATGATTGGCTAATGACACGTGGAGCAATCAAATTTGGACACTTAATTTATCAAATTTATCACTTTTCGTCTAAACATCCTCTTATCCGAGTTAATTAAGTAATATTACTATTATTTAATTAATATCCTTAATTCTACTAAATCCTAAGGTATTTACAATTAATAATTAAATACCTTACCCTCCACTAACCCTCTTTTCATCAAATAAATTAAATAAATATTACATTTATTTAATTCCTCACATGTCATTTTCATCTAATCCATTTCCTAATCTCTTCATTAA